>BRDA01045426.1:0-13045 GCA_036984385.1 Crenuchus spilurus
AAATATTAGATGTTGGCACCTCCACATCATTGCATTCAGTTTTTATTCACAATTTGTTTAGTGTCCCAATTTTTTTGGAATCCGGTTTGTATATAAAATGTATTTTTGTTAATATTGTAGTGTCTGGAACAGATTAATTGGATTAACATTATTTCTTATGGGAAATATTGCTTCAGTTATTGTTCATTTCGGTTCTCGTCACACACTTTAGAATGGATTAATGATGAAAACTGAGTGTCCACTGTACATTTTTTCTATATTGTGTTTAGTCATTTAGTCCCTTTATAAATTTGTCATATATGAATGGACTATTACATTTATTGATCTTACAGCATTCAATCTGTAAGTTAGTCAGTCTGAGTGATGACGATACATGTGTAGAGACTGTAAACCTTGTGAATGTTGCAGTCACATGTATTTTGTGTTGTTTTTTAATGAAAATCAAATTGGAGGAAACACTGACTTAATCTCACTGTGTTGGCCTAATCAGACCCACTGCACACTGCACCTTCAGTCCTCTTGTCCTTCTACATGTTTGGCTCTTCTGTCCTCATCCTCGTATGGTCAGAGCCCTCCTGTTAGAGTCAACAAAGACACTGTGGAATTTTAACATGCCAGTGAAAAGAGGCAATTAGGGACACCTAATTAAATCCAGACAAGTGGAGGGGAGCCATTTAGCGCCCAGTTTGCATAATCAGTAGAATTTTTTCCCCTGCATTAGTGGATTAATATTGTTTCATTATCAGCCTCGCGGATAAGCAAATAAACAATCTGGGGAGAAATGGTTTGAGACGGCATGACTGAAGATCAGCGCAAGCTTATGGTCACACAGAAGAGTGTGAGAGAGAGAGAGGTAAAGGTAAGGGGCAGAGTAAGAGTTTGATGGAAAGAGATAAAGAAAACCTGACAGAACGGTCATGGAGGGGGCAGTTAATCTTGCATTGCATTGCATTGCTGCTTTGATTGTGTTAATTGCCCACATGTCCGAGTACCACAGACTGATCTGAAATTCAGATTGATTTGCATTATTTATTTATCACAGCCGCTTGCTAATTAATGATGATTACTCAAGGATTCAAGGCCCTCTGCGGCTGGATGCATGCAGCATTGTGTGCAAGTTGCTAAGGCAGAGAAGTTTGTGTGTTTGCGCCTTTGCTTTCTCTGCTGGTGGATTTCCGTAGACTCAGATCCTTTGGGACTTCCAGTCTGTACAGCAATGTTTCAGCAGGACAGCAGTGCTCCTGAGGTCAGCTTTGACCACTGATATTTGCCATCACCACTCATCATTGGGCAGGAGTGCTGTCTTTACAGCAGGCCAGCACTTTATTCCACTCCGACTACCCACTTAAAGTGCAGAAAAGAATCTGCGGACCATTGCGGTAGAGCAATCATTTTGGTTTGCCACAATGTAAACTGCTGTAAATGTGCATACATATTTACAATAACATGATTTTTAATAATAATAGTTTATTCTTCAGAAATTGCTGTATAATTAATGATTCCCAGAAATGTCCAGGACATGAAATGAGGAAATTCTTTTAAATTCTGTTTTGTAAGATTTATGGAAACGGTTAATGTGTAAATATATTTAGACTTATATAAAGCATGATAAAAAGGCTTTGATATAAGGAGTGGAGTCAGTGAATCAGTCGGTTGTCACTGTATGTTGTGCTACAGTTAGGCTAGCTGCTACCTGTTGAACACAGTACTTTATTTACTCCCTGTGATCTAGAGCATGATAGAAGTGCTCTGGTTATGCTTCCGTAATTCCCTCACTCACAGGTATGTTCATTGTGAATAACTGACAAAAAAGAGACTCAGATCTAGTCAATCAAAAAATCTCTTAAAGAATCATAATGCAATAAAAGTATTGTGAGGTCAGATGCTCAGACTTTTTGGGAGCCTGGAAACTGTCAATATGAAAGTGAAAAAGCCATCTTTATGGCTTCTCATCTCGCAACTCTCACTCTCACTCTCACTCTGTGTCTGTCTGTCTCCTTTCCACTACTCATCCATCCATCCTGCCATGGTTTAACACTGTTTTTCTAACCTCAGCCACACACTGTCTTTGCGCACAGTGCCGGACTCTGCTGCCCACTGATTGATTGGCTGGTGTGAGTATGGATTTCTATGGGCTTGCACTGCTGATGGATGACTGGAGCTCTCTGTCTCTCTTCTCTCTCCCTCTCTGTCTCTCTTGTTCTGTCTCTCTCTTTCTCTGACTTCCTAATGGCATTCAAACACATAGGCAATCATTAATTAGTGAAATCAGCATCATCTGCAGGAGAGAAGACAGAAAGTGATGCAGAATGAGCGTCTGATGATGTGAAGTACAGTACACTTGTTTGAGTAATTCTCCTGTCCTCAGACTTTGTGCTCTGGGGTGGACTTTGGGGCTTCTGCTGCTGTGAGTAATCATGATTATTTAGATTGATCATTCTGTCTGACTCTGTGAGACTGGAGTGCTCTTTCTTTTAGCTTATGGAGGCCACGTTAACCTTAAGTGCCGCGTTATTGTGATTTAGTGAGTATTTAAATGTAACACAATTATGATTAACTGCATAATTTAATCATTGAGATTTACATTTGATTTGCATTCTGTGTTGGTTTGCATGGGATTTTCAGCTTGTTTTGCTGTCAAAAAAATTACAAACAGCACTTTCAAATATGTTTGCATTGCATTGCATTGCATTTTAAGGAGAAATTAGTGATTTAACTGATATTGACTCCATGTGCCTTTTATCTTTATCTCTCTTCCAAGGGCTGACCATGTCAGTTCAAGGCTTCACTGGTCATTTTCTAAAACAATGCAAGGAAATTCAGTCACAGTAAATAACATAAACAACTATTCTGTCCATATCCTCCAGCCCTTGGAGAGGAAGAGAAGAGGGGGTGTCCTTCTAAGAAAAGTGAAGGATGGAGGGATAGATAATGTCTGGAGGAGAGAGGAAGCAAAAGAGAGCCTATTAGTGTACAGGCCCTCCTGCAGATAGTGGGAGTGTTTTACTGCAGGTAGCATCACACTCTAATTTGATCTAAAGTAGACTCCTAAATTGAGAAGGAGAAAACCAAAGTCAGCACAATACAGCTTCTTATATAACCACCCCTCGTCCTTCTCTAACTCATTAAGAGGGAGAGAGAGAAGGAAAGAGAGAAATAGAGACTTTTCCTTGCACTCATCCTCTCCTTACTTTTTCCATTAAAGGAGCTGTTTTCTTTGAGCTCATCACTGTTTTCTTGAGATGGCCTGATAAACCTGCTTTGCATTAACATTACACATCACATCAGCCCATGTTGGTCACAAAGCCTGGGCAGTGTTTATCCCCCAGAGGCAATCTTGACCAGTTTAGTAATCTTAATTGATTTGATCAAAGACAGAGCTGAGATAAGGTTTGAAGTGCCAGTAACAGATGGTTACAAAATCAGTGTCATTTGGGGGAACTAGAGTTGCCTGATGCTTTTCTATCTTTCTGAGTTCTAGAACATTTAAAATAAGAAGGCATTGAGGTGTTGATCATTGTGATATAATGACATGGCTCTCTGTGAAAGCCGGATTTGATTTACCTGGAGAGGTACTGCAAAATTCATTAATGCCAGCATGATGAAATCACAACTGGTAGCATTATACAATGTTGCATTGAGGTCATCTTCCTTTCAAAGTGCTGACTTTTTATGTAATAGTAAAAGTAATGAGTAGAGAGAAGACACTCTAATTTCGTCTGACATGCCCTGACTTTTTACAAATTACACCCATCTAAAATTATTTTCCCCCTAAAAGTATTGCACATGCTTTTCTTCAACATAAACTCGGCAACAAGAATGTCAAAACACTAAGATTGTCAAATCTACATTTTGATAAAATCTGCTCTAAACTTACTTTCCAGAAACCTATTTTCACATGTGCTCATATACAGTATTGTAAAAAAACACTCAACATTTCTAGCCAAGACTTTTGAGCTTAGAACTTGTAAACATACAGTGAGGAAAATAAGTATTTGAACACCCTGCAAATTTGCAAGTTCTCCCACTTAGAAGTCATGGAGGGGTCTGAAATGTTCATCTTAGGTGCATGTCCACTGTGAGAGACATAATCTAAAAGAACAAATCCAGAAATCACAATGTATGATTTTTTAAATAATTTGTGTGTTACTGCTGCAAATAAGTATTGGAGACATCTATTTTTAGTTATGCTTCTAGGATAAATTCCACAAATACACTTATATACCTCTGCAAGATTTTAAGTTTTGTTCTGCCAGCGGGAGCACTGACTCCAGAGGGTTAAATACGGAACTCCAAAGATTAACCAGGGAACGTGATGCAAAAAAAATGCCAAATGTACAAGATTTTAATCTAATATGAAAGTGTTTGTTCTTCACATCAAGACTGTCAAAGTTATTACATAATCACAGTTGTTTTGAGAGCATTTTCAGTAAGTAAATGTGTGGACATTTATACAGGTGACACTCTTACGGTTTTGACACTTTTGTTTGCGTAACACCTTTGGTGGGAAAATAATTTTAGATGTGTGTGATTTGTAAAAAAAAAAAAAAGTAAAGGCATGTCAGACTACATAAGAGTGTCTGAAATACCCTCAGACTCCAGGGAGATAAGTGGGTGAAATTTTGGTATTTCCTATTTTGGTTCTTCTACTCCAGCACCAGCATACACTGCCTGAATAATACATCTTCCTGCTCAACCTGAAGGATCAAGAGGAAAATGGAAGTACCACAACAGCGATACACCTTCAATTATTAAGGAGTCATCTGAAAATCTCTGTCTCTCTCTCTGTCTCTCTGTCTGTCTCTCTCTGATCTTTACCACACCAAAGTGCCCAACACAAAGGTTAAGCAGTACAGGTGTCTGATGGGCCGTCTTACTCGCACACCATTTTTAACGCATTGAAAATAGACGGTCACTTCAGACAGCGCACTAACAATTATGCAAATTAGTACATCTTATGTAATGGAATTTAGTAATGCTTTCTCCCAGTTCTTTGTGCTGCAATCTGTTTGTTGTGATTTGAAGTTTGTATTTTCTTTCAGCTGCAACTCCTATGTTTGTCGTTTCACAGCTTTATATGTTAGTTATATAAGAGTTTGCATGTTAATGTGCTCCATCCTGGACCTCATGACCTCTTCAGATTGCAGTAAGAGGTCCAGTCAACTAGCAGTAAACTACTTCCATGTAAGCAGAGTTGTTAAAGTCTATAATAAAATGAATTAAAGGACAGAAGATGTAATGTTTAATGAAACTGGTCTACATTTATACTCACCTGAGGGGTTATAGTGCTTTTTGTAAATCACAAAAATTGTCCAATCTGAAATCTGGTTTGCTTTTCCATATTATGCCCTCTGACCCTAATTGATTGGATCTATTGACATAAGCACAAGCAACCTTATTTTTACTTGATGACATCCCTTCCACTCTGTTTAAAATGCTGATTGTTTTTACAATTGCATTGATCAAGTGAACACATTATCTAAATAGCATTTTTAAACTAATGAAAATTATGAATGCCATTCCCAAATGGTCTGAAGGGGGCTTCACCATGGAAAATAACTTTAGCCCAGTCTACTGCAGTTCAATCCATGTACTTTCTGAAGAATGTCAGTCTGTCCTTGATGTTTTTCTTGGAGAGAAGTGGCTTCTTTGCTGCCCTTCTTGACATGAGGCCATCCTCTAAAAGGCTTTGCCTCACTGTGCATGCAGATGCACTCACCTCCCTCTGCCATTCCTGAGCAAGCTCTGTACCGGTCCTCTTTAGGAGACAGTCCTGACACTTTCTGGACTTTCTTGGGCTTCTTGAGACAGCAATTGGGCTTCCTTCTTCACAATTGCAATTGTCTCTCCTTGAAGTTCTTGATGACCCAATAAAAGGATAATTTATGTGTAATCTTACAAGCAGCAATGTCCTTACCTGTGAAACCGTTTTGATGCAAAACAGGGCTGACTCCATGCGTTTCCTTAGAGGCAACAGTGGTTAACAGAAGACGATTTCCAACACCAGACTTTTTTATAATTTTAAACCAATTTTCAATGTGTTGGTAGCCAGTCAACCTGCCCATCCACTAGGACTCTCCCAGTCACTTGTGATGTCTCTGACTCTAGGAGAGCGTAGACTAGCAGAGGCCTCCTCTGATGAATGAAGTTGGCCACCACCTTCATTCAGCCAACACGCTCGGAGGAAAGCACAGGATCCCCAGCTCTGATAGATTGGCTGGCAGACGCCTGAGCCAGTGGACATTGCTTAGTAGTGCTGGGGATAGAATGCCATCTATTCACCCGGACAGAGCATGGCCCCACCACCACCAACCTTTTTAAATCAACCAGTCTGCTCTTTTCTTTTAATCAGCATGATGGAGTGAAATCCATCCAGCTATCAGATATCACACTTTCTCCAGAGCTAACAAATAGATCATTTTGTTGCAGAGCTGAAATGCAGAGGAAATGGAGTTTTTGTCATATTTTTGCCAAGGAATGACTTTGCAGTTAATTACAATTCATCTTATCACTACTCATAATAATTCTACAGTTACAGCAAATTGGCTCTATGAAAGCTAAAGCAGCAAACTTTGTGAAAACCAAAGTTTGACAGTCTCAACTTTTGGCCAAGACTGTAGGCTAGGGCTACCATGGGGATTGTGATTTGGAAACCCTGTTGTAGATAATGTAGTGCTATATTAACATTTCCATTTCACCTTCTTGAAGTTTAGAGCTTAGATATGCTGGTTTGGATGTCACAGGGCATTTTCTGCAGTAAGTATTGGCTCTTGTGTGCTCATGTATGACTCACAGCTGGTACAAGATGTGATTAAAGAAAAAGTGCTGTCCTGTCATCTCTTTATATACTGAACTATTCAAGTAACTCAAATTAGAGAAGAGAACGTGATACAAGCAGCTGATACTATGCATATATGTTTGCCATCTTCCTAGCAGTTCATTACGTGCAAATTCAATAACTTAAGTTTCATTATTAAAAAAAAAAATCAAAACTATTCAAGTTAGCAGAGTGGATATATGGATGGCAAAATGTACCATCCCTGTCTGGAGAATTAACACTGCTTGCATAGATGTCAAAGCTGGGAGATATGTTCATTTCTGCTATTCGCAGAGGACTGAATGAGCCCTTTCACTCCTCAGCTCTGAGTATGTGCTTAACCAACGGCTGGTCAAGAGCACAGAATGGCAGAGTGCACTCTGAGGTGTGAGTGCTGAGATTGAAATGTAAACCTGTCAAAGGTTGTGAATAGCCAGTCAAACATTCATTCACCAGGGAGAGAAAGAGAGAGAGAGTGATGCCATATTCAGAAAAAAACATATTGTATGTGATTAATGGAGACTCTTCCAAATTTCTTTGAAACTGAATTATTGATAAATTTGTTCATGGTTGTTTGATATGAAATGGTGCTTTGTGCAGAAAGTTGCTGACTCGAGTTTGGTAAAAGGATATAATGTGATGTAAGGTTATGCCTACAAATGCCAAATGACCATTGTAGTTTGTGACAGTTTTGTCTTAGTGTCTTGCAAATGCATCACAGAATATTCCTTCACACTGTCAGAAAATAAAGTCTTGGACACCAATCATGCATCCATCCATTCAACTGCTTAACAATCAAGCATATTTATGTAGTTTAATGTTTTTCTTTGATTTAGCATTTAGTCGCGTTAAACACTTCAGACATCTGGTTCCTATCTTCAGCACTGTGAACTGAAGCATTTCACAACAAGCTACTTAATGACTTGGTTTTAGAGGTGCAGTCACTGTTTCTGTAAGATGCACTCATATAGTGTGTGTACTGCCCAGGTGTGTAGCTTAGCCCTGCTGTGCAGTAGAGGGAGAGAGTTACAAATAATACATCATCATGTTACTGTAGAAGCTAATGCAACCACAGTGCTTTGGATTGTTTTACAGACATGGACAAATTTGTTGTACTCTTCCATGAAGAAAGAACCCCCACAGTTTTCTCAGAAATAGTTTTCTTAGAATTGACATCAGTCATTGTTTATTCCATACCTAAGAAAAATTTGACATAACATTTAAAATTGAAAAAGATTTGAACAAAAATGATGGACTCTCACATATTTGGTTACAGCTTCAATTATTGAAAATAATAGCTCTGAATGAGGTTTCTTCACCTGTCAGCTGGTAGTTTGGCCCTCTTTACCTGAGTAAACTACTCTCTCGGGTGTAAAGGGAGTCTTCTCCAAATTGTATGTTTCAGCTCTTTCCATAGACATTGAAGAAGTTTCTGGTCAGGGCTCATAGAAGGCCATCTAAGAATAGTCCAGTGTTTGGTTCTTGGCCATTTCTTAATTTATTTAAGCTGTGTGCTTTGGGTCATAGTTCCTTTGACCCATGACCTGTGACTGAGAAAGCCACTTTGCTATTATGTTTTTGACACTTTCCTATTATGTTTTGCTCCAGAATGCATTGATTTGTCTTTAGGTTTTATTGTGCACTGCTGAGATTCGTGGCACCCTGTACTGGATGCAGCAAAGCAAAACAAAAGTCCCCTCCATGTTTCTCTGTGGGTATTGTATTATTTTTCTTTAAAAGCTCATTTTTATCTGTGAAAATAGAGCTGGTATGACTTGCCAGAAAGCTAAATTTGTCGCATCTGTCCAAAAACATTTTCCCAGAAGCATTGTGGCTGGTTACTATGCACTTTAGCCAATTCCAGTATAACTTTGTTTTTCCTCCATGAGTGGAGTCCTTCTGGGTCTTCTTCCATGGAGTCCACTGTTGAACAAAAAGCGACAGATGGTGTTGATCAGATGGATGTATCTTGGCTTTGAAGTTCAGCTTGTATCTCTTCAGAAGTTTTCCTTGGTTCTGTGTCTTCCATTCACAATATCCTTCTGTTCATTCTGGGGTCGATTTCCTCATCCGGCCATGTCCAAGGAGGATGGTCACAATCTCATGGGCCTTATAGTTCTTTATAATAACTGTAGTCACAGAAACCTCAGGCTGCTTGGAGATGATCTTATAACCTTTACTTTAACATACTTGAATAGAATTTCTTTATGATCTCCTAAGACAGCTCATGTCTCTGCTTTCTCTGGTACATATATACAAATGCACTGGTTTTCTTGCTGATAGTCTCTATAAAAGGATCAAACTTCTGTATTGAGGAAACAAATCCAATTCAACTCACAAATCAGAGACCGTCTTAGTCCATCAACAAATGCTCTGACCACATAGATGTGTGGTTCATGTCTATTGCATGTTAAGCTGGCGACAACTATCAGAATTCACAATTCCTGTGTGAACAGACTTTTATGATATGGGTTGCATCTCTCTGACATAAACCACATGTTTTTAAGCCAGTGCCTTTTGCTTACGGAGAATGAGCAAGACAGTCAATGGATTTAGAGCATTTAGAATCTCTGTATAGTAACTTTCGAGAGATATTTTAATTAGTGTGCTTAAGTATGAGCGTCCCCCAATGTTAGCTTAGGTTGCAGTCCTATTTTGAAAAACGGTGGTTCATGAAGTCAGGACTAACATGACACTGCAACACTGCTTGTTCATTTCAGCTTTTTAAACAGCATATCAAATAAACATATATTGCATGAGACTGTTAGTTATTGAGTGTCAAGTATATTGGACATTTGGAATTAAGAGCATGCCATCTGCTCTTGTCAACATAAAGTGACGCCTCAAATGTACATTTTCTCTTCTGATGACTACTAAAAACCATACACTGCCTTTCAAAAGTATTCAGTCCCCTTTTCACATTTTTTCATGTTACACCCACAAACTTAAATGTGCTTTATTGGGATTTTATGGGATAGACCAATACAAAGTATCAAGTAATTTGTGAAGTGAAAAGAAAATGGTGTGGTTTTCAAAATGTTTACAAATAAAAATCTGAAAAGTGTGGCGTGCATTTGTATTTATCCCCCCTGAGTCGACACTTTGTAGGACCACCTTTTGCTGCAATTATAGCTGCAAGTCTTTTGCTATCTCTCTGCCAGTTTTGCACATCTAGAGGATAATTTTTTTTTACCATTCTTGTAATTCTTACCAATACCATTCTTGCAATTTGTTCATTCAAATTGATGGAGTGTCTGTGTACATCAATTTTCAAGTCTTGCCACAGATTCTCAATGGGTTTTGGTTTGGACTTTGACTGGGCCATTCTCTAATATATGCTTTGCTCTAAACAAATCCACTGTATCTCTGTCTGTATGTTTAAGGTTATTGTTCTGCTGGATGGTGAACCTCCATCCCAGTCTCAAGTCTTTTTCAGCTTCTAACAGGTTTTCTTCCAGGTTTGCCCTATATGTGGTACCATATATCTTCCCATCAACTCTGACCAGCATCCCTGTCCCTGCTGAAGAAAAGCATCCCCAAAGCATGATACTGCCACCACCATGTTTCACGGAGGGATGGTGTGTTCAGGGTGATGTGTACTGTTAATTTTCTGCAGCATATAGGCCAAGAAATTCAAATTCGGTCTCATCTGACCAGAGCACCTTGTTCAACACATTTGCAGTGGCCCCTACATGGCTTGTGGCAAACTGTAACATGACTTCTTGTACCTTGTTTTCAAAAATTAAAAAAACTCTTCTTGCCACTCCATTCCATAAAGGCCAGATTTGTGGAGTACATGACTAATAGTTGTCCTGTGGACAGATTCTCCCACCTGAGCTGTGGATCTCTGCAGCTCATGCAAATTGACCATGGGTGTTATCCTATCCTGGGCTGTCAGTTTAGGCCATGTCTTGGTAGGTTAACAGTTGTGCCATACTCCATCCATTTTCAGATGATGGATTGAACAGTGCTCCATGAGATGTTTGTAGTTTGTTTTTGTTTCTTTATGACCTAACCCTGTGTTAACCCTGCATCTCAACAACTTTCTCTGACTTGTCTGATGTGTTCCTTGGTTTTCATGATGCTATTGTGGATATTTGTGAGAGGAACTTAAATAAGTAGAGAGACGTTTTCCAGAGCGAGTTGGACAGCTGTGCATTTTTCCCTGCCAAATAATGAGATCTGTCATTTCTAAGATAATGACATGGTAATTCTGGATATACCATTGGTGAGTTACCAGACGTGGACTGAGAATCTGACCAAAAGACCTCTCATCTGAGTGTTCACACCTCTCATAAATATTCAATCTAGGAACTACTGAATGAGTGAAACATCAGCCAACATATTAAGATTTAGAAATAAAACCACATACAATTTTTCTAAAAACTGTAATGACCAGTGTATAGCCAACAGTCTTGGCTAGAAATGTTTAGAATGTGTGTTTTTCACGATATATCGGCACATCTAAAAATAGATTTTTGGAAAGTCTAAGTTTAGAGCAGATTTAATCAAAATATAGATTTGACACTTACTGTTTTGCTATTGTGGCTGAGTTTGTGCTGAACAAAAGCCTGTGTAACACTTTGCAGAAAAAAAAAATAATTAGATGGGTGTAATTTGTAAAAAAAAAAAAATCAAGTCAAGGCATGTCAGACTCCAGGGTTTTAAGCTCTTTCTGGGTCTTTTTTTTCAATAAGCAACAAAAACCTTTGGTCAAAAATCTTTTGACAGTGTTGTATAAGTGTGTGATGGTGTAAACGTATTCATAAAATGTATTAAAAATTGAAAAACATTTTCCTAAATTCCATACAAAATATCCAGTACATAGGATATTTGGAATGAAGAGGTTAATGTTCTGCATAGATGTGACCAGGTGGTTTAGCATAAGGTGCAATATCAGCTGCTGGTGTTGGCATCCTCTGCAGTTGAACTCTACATGCTCAGTCAATATATACAGTGGGGCAAAAAAATATTTGGTCAGCCACTGATTGTGCAAGTTCTCCTACTTAGAAAGATGAGAGGTCTGTAATTTTCATCAAATACTTAATTTCCAAAATAATTAACAAATAAATTCTTTAAAAGTCCTACAATGTGATTTCCTGGATTTTTTTTTTTCTTGTTTTGTTTCTCATAGTTGAAGTATACCTATGATGAAAATTACAGACCTAAGATCTAAGTTTTTATTAAATCTTTTTTGCCTGTGTGTGTGTGTGTGTATACATTCAATTAAAAATTTTATGATTTATTTTAACTCTGTTAAGTAAAGAAAAACAAACAAATACATATAATATATCTCACCATCCCTCGTGATTAATTTGATGTTATAGTGGTCAAGGTTTAGTTGTGCTGTTTTGAGGAAATCTGTCTTGCTCTTTGTCTGCCTTTGATTAGATTTGTGTGTCTAGACAAGCTATTAGTATGTGGTCACTGGCTGAAATGGCTGTGCTGGTATGTCATTCTAATTTTGTGAAGCCGTAACTGTGGTCTAAGTTTGTAACTCAATGTCCAGCCTTCAGAAATAAGAACTTTAGAAGCTGTATGCAATATCTATTCACCTTTTTTGACATGCGCTGAAAGATTTTACATTTTTACCTTGTTTGTCATTGCTTAACATGGAAATTCAAGGAAAAGTCTAATCATATTAAATGTCAGTGTAATTGAATATGAAATTAACTCAAAACTTTTGAATGCCACAGCAAAACAAGACCTACAAGGGAGGCAAACTTCTCTTGCATCAGCCATGTTTTTTCAGATCAGAAGATTAAATGATGTTTGCTACTGTGGATGTTGAAGTGCAGTTCAAAAGTAAAAGTGAGACTGAGTCAGAAATCAGAATAGGGTTGTCACAATATTAGAATTTTCATTTTTGATTCTGATACCGAGTGCCGCATTGGCTATAAACTGAAAAATACTTATTGTATTTAACAGCAAATGTTTATACAATCCCATTCAGAAACAAATTGGGACAGTACGGAAAATGTTAGAAAAACCAACAATAAAATAGGGTCTGTTATGCAGGGTTGGCACTGGCTCATGAAACCTGTTAGCCATTGTGGCTAAGGGGCTTAAAACTTTCTTAGCCACATAAGGATTTGACTAGCCACAGATTTAACAGCTACCTGTGGTGAAGACAGTTAGCCACAGTAGCCACGCTTTTGCCACAGTTAGCCAATCTTGGCCACAGGCACTTACATGTACTTGTACATCATATCAGAAATCCATTGGTGT
>BRDA01045427.1:0-17864 GCA_036984385.1 Crenuchus spilurus
ACGACTTTCTTCCTCTTTCTCTATTTTTCAGAATATATATATATATAATTATGATGGGGTGCTCAAGAGCGATGGATTTTTAATGCCAAAGCCAAACCAAGTAAGCTGCTTTATACTTATAGGTTAGTAGCCTTCATACTTGGTAGACATCTTGCAAATGGTCTTGCAAATGAGGGATTTTCTCTCTGTCTCTCTCTGTCTCTCTGTCTCTCGTGTATGTGTATGTACACTGATTGCTGCCAAGTGCATTGAATTGGACAAAGGCACTATATTACCAACTTTTTTTTATTGCCCCGTAAATCACTGCTACAGTGCATTGTTCAGCAAAAGTATAAACAAAGGCATGAACCCAGGGCCTAAATGTAGGGGGCCAAGCACCAGCCTAACATCAGCAATGCTTGGTCAATTAAACCAGTGAGTGCTCATTCCAGCAGATACCTTTTGAGAGGAGTTGGTCTAGAAACCTCTCAGTGTCAGTCACTGATTGAGACAGGCTGTAAGTTGTATTTTTGGAAACCAACCTGCCAGTTTGCCAGAAACCTTACAGATATAAAAGACCTCCTGTCACACATTGCTGAAAAGTTCGCTTACCCCCTGCATCCAATGACTACAAATCACCCAAAACAGTATTAATATTACAGGAGTATTATTTGTGTTTATGTAAATGTTTGACTGACTAGGAGACCATAGTTGCAGAGATGGCTCTGATTGTAATAGATGGTTAGAACAATACATTGGGAAGGGCACACAGTTATGTTGCTGAGTCAGGTTAACTGTTGATGTAGCTGATTAGCCCATTAGCATCATAACTATCAGTAACTAGGTAGGCTATATTTCTAGATTTCCATGTCATAGAATGCCAAACAGAAAGAGAACCAAGAAAAAAAACCTAGAAATGTAGCTTATATTTAACTACATTTGATGGAGGCATCTAAAGTATCTTTTACACTCTACTTTCACAAATAACCCTTAGTATACAGTTCTGAACCAGCAAAAGTTCAAGAGAAATAGTAGATGAAGCCAGCGCAATAGCAGCTTATTTATTTATTTTATTTTCTCCATTAAACACACCTACATTTCTTTCTAATGATGTGGCAACACAGCCTTGGAGGACTGTTCCATTTAGCATGATGTGATATAAATGAGTAACCTTCATAGAATCCGTCTTAGGACAGTGCTACAGAGGACAGTCCTACCTAGACTCCAGCTTAGCTTTTGAAATACAGCTGTTGGCTTTGCCTGTCCAGGTCTGACTTTGCAAGTAAGCAATAGTATTTTGACTAAGGATTTCAGCACTAACTATATAAACAACCTCTAGTGCTTTAGTCTCTGGCTGTTTCTGTGTTTTTGTCTTCTGAAGCAAGTGACTTTCCTGAGTTTTGTCTTATATGCTTGAGTCTGCCTGTAAACTTGTGACTCCTGGCAGGTTTTTCAGTAATTCTGGGCACCCACAGTGTGTGTTCTTGGTCTGCATACTTGCACTGTGTGTTTTTATATTGTGGCGAGTGTGATCCACCCTTGGAGTTATTACACCTTTTAGTGGGTGGAGCATCTTAGTTTATATTATTTAGGTCTATTATGTATTCAACAGCACCACATTTTTTTGTCCTCATGTGTTTTACTTTTATTGTGCATGGCATCTAAATAGACAAAGTATTTTTACTTTCAATACAATAATTTTGTTGATTGTTTATAGTGGTTTTAAATGCTCATTTTCATTAAAGAGCAGATGATGTGATTTATGCTGTAACTTTAGTGGCTAAAGTACTGAAAAAGTACTAATGTATTCATGTAGCCCTTAGTATGAAAAAGCTAATAAATATCAGCTCATTTAAATGTAATGAGTCATACATATTTATGATTGGGGCACACTTACTTAGTGGCTCCTTCTAGAGAAGTGTGAGGGTCCTGTGTATGTGTGTTTGTGATAGAAGGGGCAGTGCAGGTGGTCCACCTTGTCTGTTTTAGCTGCTGTGTGTCACAGAGGCAAAGCTGATGCAATGTGAAGTACTAGCCAGAGCTGTCTCCAGGGAGACCATCTGCTGAAGCACAAGGCCTGGCCTTCCTATAGAGTGTGTGTGTGTGTGTGTGTGTGTGTGTGTATGTACAAGGTGACACACATTTAAGGCTCAAGTGTGTGTTGCTGTTGATGTTTCTTTAATGTGTTGCACTTTCATCTCTAATTATAAATATTGAGAGTCAGTGAGAAAATGTAGACTGACTGAATGAAACTCTGAACAATGAAATTACGAGATAAACAGTATATTTCACCATTTGTGAAGAGTGAATGGGGGGATTTGTGAAATCTGCTTTCAGTTCTTTTCTGCTTTTGTGTGCTCTTAGAATATCAATTCTAAACTTAAGAAGATTTGAACATTTGCTATTATAAATGTATAAATTATCATCTGACCTTGATTTAAATCACTTCTTCTCAATTTTTATTTATGCATAAAATTCATAGAGACCAGCCACGTGGAGTGAAGGGTGATGTGTATTGAGTATATTCTGGTCATACATACACAGACATTGAGTATTTCAGTTCTGGTTAATATCACTGCATTTTCATTTTATTCTAATATAAATATATACATATAAACCCAGACATGCAAACTTCTCACTGTTTTGAGACCAAAATGTCACCTGAGAGATTTGTTTGGTTCTATGTGAAGAGCTGTCCCTACTCTGCCTCTGCTCTGACCCTAACAATCATATGTGTCTGTGTGTATTTAAGTCTGTTAAATTGGTGTGTAAATAAATATGCAGAAAGTGAGAGATACAAAAAGACAGACATACAAATGAAGACATGTGGTAGACAGACAAGCAGACAACCAGATATAATCAAGTTAAGCACAGTACTCTAAAAATGTGTGTGCGTGTCTAATGGGGGATTCCATAGTTTATTCATAGGTGTGTGCACTGAAGATCCGACCTGCCATCACCATAGGGGATAGTGGAATGTTGAGACCCAGGATGATTGATATGAAGTTTGTTACTGAGCACCAAAGTTCCATTTAATATAATTTGTTGTGTGATATGTACTACAATAAGTTTAAAATAATAAGTTCAGTGCATGTGACAGGGAGTCATGATAAAATTAATTCCTGTCATTCAAGGTGTTTACAGTTTCAGACATACCGGTAGTTGATTGACTAAGATATGTTTGGAGTTCAGATTGTGCTTCACTAGTTTAGTAACTCTGGACAAACAGAGAAGCACATTCAGTGGCAGACTGATACAGCTGTATCTTTTGTACCCGCTGCAGTAAGACTCTACATTGAGTCTCCTTACTGTGAAAAGTATTGACGTACTCCTGTCTGAGCTGTGCTGAATTGATCACATCTCAAAATACGGTTTTTATATACTCTTGTTGATGTGTAATGTGCAGAATATCTTAATCTGCTACTGTTTTGACACTTTTTACTGCACGTTAGAATGTAAATACTGCTGTTCTGCCTTCTTGCAGTGTACTCATTCTGAACTAAACCGAACACTTTCAGGAAATACTTGAAAGTAAATGTTAACACACAATTTTTTTTGTCTTTATTTGTACTTATTACATGTATATTTGTCCTGCTACTGTAATGTGGTTTCCTTTCAGAAAAAAAATCAAGATCTCTCCATCTCTCCATCCATCCAGCCAATGCAAACCACATCCAGACCTTAATCACAGACTAGTTGATGTGGTTTAAGACATTGTACTTACTGTGTGCTTTAAAAATGAATAAAGCTTCAACACATGCAGCCATGACAGATTGCACAAGCTTTTGTTAATTTTTAAAGCTGATTGACTACAGCTGAGGTAAGTGGAAAATTGAGTAAATCTGATTTCTGGATGAAGCATTTCTTTCATTGAAAATGTGATGCTCTAGCATAATGACCTTTTGAAATGTATCATTACTAAGTTTGATCTTAAAATATGTTTAAAGTGGCTAAAAGTACTGAAAGGTATTATGGTTAATCTGCCTGCAGACACCATGTAGAATGAGTATTGATTTTAGAACATTTTAGATTTTCATTTTAGTCCCAATAAAAACTCTTGAATGACCTGATTTAGGACTTTATCGGGACTAATGAGTAGCTGCAAAAAGCATCTGGTTAAGGTTTATAAAGGTTCACATAATTCATCCATTGATTTTTCATGGTTGAAACCTCAATATCAATGTGATGTAAAATGTGTGTTCTCTGCTGTAATTTGATTTTGATAATCTGATCACATCGTGCCTCCAAAGGGCCTGCAAACCTTTTCTCATAAGTTAGAAAGTGTTTGTAATAGCTGCTCTGCTTATATTATATAAAATACGACTATATGTCTGTATATGTGGTTTAGATTTAGTTTTAAGGTATTGATAATGTCCTGGTAAAATGTTATGTTTAATTACAGTAGCATTTTGATAATTTTTACCCACCTGTGTTTGTAAGAGAATACTTGCACGTGTGTAATTGCATGCCTTTGTGCGAATGCTGTCATTGTTTAATTAAAGGCGGTGGTGTAACTCACTGTTGTGTAATTACAGCAGACTTAAGTGCGCCAGCAGCTGCTGTGTATTTTATACATTGGCTCTCACTCCATTGACTGCCTTATCTGCCAACAGCCCACAAGCACACATACATACAGAGGTTTTCCATCCACCACATTTTTGCATATTTTGAAAATGTTCTATATACTACTACAAGGTGGAAATGTTAACACTATGCAATGCATTAATTCTAATAAACCATTCTGGAACTGATTCACATGATTCTGTTCCTGATCAGACCACATTTTGCTACGTTTGTGTTCTCAGATGTATGGCGGATGTTGGGGAAGCATGCAGGATTCAGCCCTCACAATATGGACAATTACTTATCCTGCCTGGTGCCTCTGAGCTGCAGTATGACAGCCATGTACATATAGAAAATGGCTAAGACGAGTAAATACCAATTTAAATCTCTCCGTAACCTTTAGTGCACATTTATTTGCATTGCACAGTCAAACAGCAGCCATGTACAACTATGATGGACTATATTATGGCACATCTGAACTTTTCACATAACTCTAGTGGATAGTCTGTTTGCATTTTTTTCTGACAAATTTTCAAACATGCACATCACGTTTGTGAAATGTTTGAACAGACACACAATGTGATCTCTTGTACTTTTCTCTCACTTTGTCAAGTCTTTTTGATCTTTGGTTGGTTGATTGCTTGTTTTTTTACATTCTGTTCTGTCCAGTCACCCATTTTCTGCGGTCTGTGATCATTTTTAGAAACACATAGAAAGAAAATTATAATAGGGCTGCACATTAACAGGATTCCTTGTTTCTGCATAATACCAGATGTGCAGAGCGACTTTTTTTTTTTTTTTTTTTTTTTTTTTTTTTTTTACTTTAATTTACTTATTTTACTTTAATAAAATGTTTATTTGTGCTTCTGACCAAAAGGGTAAAAATAGAGCTCAGAGCTGTATAGAGCTTAACAAACTTCAGGTCCTATGCTGATAGATGCTACACATTGTAAAATTATCTGCACATTACAAGCCTCATTACTCAGGTTTGATATTTTGTTCATATCCAGTCATTCTCAAATGATAGTTCATATTAATTTTTTTTGTAAAGGACGTGTAGCTATCTTTAGTGTTAAACAATCCACATGCACACATTATAATTCATCTTGACCAAGATCAAACTAAGGTTGAATCCAAATTATCTCTCTAATCTCTTTTTAGTGCACCATATGTGTAAGGAAATCATGGAAATTATGACTTGGACTGTACGTCTAATTAAATAAATAATGTATGTCATTACAAACTACTGTCATGAACATAATTGGCACTAAATAGCTGTTGACTCTCTGGAGTCCGCACTTCTGCCATTGAGAAAACAGAAATTTAGCAAAAAATACTTATTATCCTAGAAACAAAACTAAGCATACCCCGGAAACCTTAAAGGGTCTACTTTTCAAAATTTTGAATTGAAATATATTGTTAGATTCTTGTGTGAGAAGTATGAATCACCAGAAGCTCAGAAGCGTGAGCGTTTCCCCACCTGTTCACACAATATGCGCTTCATATGAGAACATGGTAATTCAGCACATGCCAGTGGAGGAAAAATTTGTGACTATGTCAATTTGGTCTCTATAAATGTGCTATCATTCAGTATTAGTGTCTAAGTACAATACGGCTGTCGGGCTCTTTCTTTAAAAAAAAAAAAAACCTGTTTTTTCTTGCACAGCTAGTGTTCAACAGTGGTTAGACTTGTAATGAATTTTGGCCAAACTATCCCTTTAACTGTGGCTGAGGTGAGGCAGGTTAACCGGATGCTTTATGGAGGAGTGTGGATTAATGTGCAGGGGGGCATCACGGGGGCCATTTGGAACTTGGCAGTGAAGCTCACTGTTCTGCTTGGCACTGCTCCACCTGCGCCCATCTGCCACACACATGTACACGTGCGCATGTGCGCACTCACACACAGACAACTTGCATATCTCCCTATGTCTGTATCCATCGCTTTGCTCACTCACTTGCTGCACTACCCTTTGTTCTTTCTTTCCTCTTATCTTTGTTCCTCCCTTCTTTTTCTTTAATCCTGTCTTCCTTTTTTCTTTTTAATTTTCTCTCATTTCATTCTTTTTGCTTTTTGTCTTTTTCTTTCTGTAATTTACATTTATGTACATTCTTTTTTTTTTTTATATATATATGCATACACACATCAGTGCATCTCCAAAATTTAGAAGGTTTAAAAAAATTACTTTGTGTTCCTAATTTAATGTAAATTTGATAAAAGCATATTTTATATTTATTACATTTAAAGTTACCTAGTTCATGCCTTTAAAAAAATTTGATAGTTTGAATGGTAGTTACTTATAGATTTGAAAATTTTCATGAACTGTAAGCCATACTGATAAAAATGCTGGAAAGATGTTTATTAGAGCCCGACCGATATGGATTTTGGGGTGTCCGATACGATACCGATAATAAAGAGGAAGAAAATGCCGATAATGATATATCGGCCAATATTTTTTTTACAATTTGTATTCATTTATGTACATATAAATGGAAATGAAGATTTAACATATAACTTGTTTCAAATACGTTTGTCAAAAGTAAAACAGTGCTTGATTTGAACATAATAATAAATAATGTAACATAAAAATTACAAATATTTTAACATATATTGAAGACCTGTTTAGAACAAACACAACTGCACATTTTACCTTTTAGAAAAATACATAAAATAAAAACATTTGTCAATCTTTTACATATGCCTGAAAACAAAACATTCAGGGAACAGTACTGTGCAATAATTTAATAAAGGTCAATAAAATAAAATAGTCATTTAAACTGAAACAGAAGGAACAAAATTTACTAAAGCTCTAATACTGCCAATTCAAAAGTGGCAAGTTGTAGAGCAGGAAGCACAGCTTTTCCGCATTCTCTCCTTTCAGGGCTCTGCGCTTTTCTTTATATATTGCCAATAGTGATGAAGACCCTGGATTTAGGCGCAAGAGCCTGAAGTCTGACTGCGCGCTGAGCTTCTGTGAGCACAGACGGGAGCTATAAAGCCTGACTGCCACTACTGCTGCACTAGCTACTGGCGTCACTCAGGTTCGCAGCTCGCCACGTTCTGATCAGAAATCAACTGATGCAAGCTGGTCACGAGACTACACTGGTACCAGCGGAGGGTCTGCTAAGCGCTTCCCCATGTCCCTTTGCCTTATATCGGAAAATAGAGCTAAAATACGCTTTGAGGCGCAGTTCTGTGATTACGTGAAGCAAAACGATTTGACATACCACTGTACCTGGTCCCACCCAAGGGTTCCGAGTGCACTGGTTGTTTTTTCATTTCCTGATTCACTCCACTGTTATAAATTAAACTAGAAATGTGTTTTAATATTGAGCTGCAGTAGCAGTGTGTTCTCTGTCATGCTCATTCAGATTAGTTTACTTCAGACAAACAATGCATTTAATTCACGGAAAAGATAATGTTATTACTTAGAACTGATATATTGTGTGTTACATTGTTCTGGCTAAGGTTTTATTTTAGCAAGGTTATATGCTAAATTATCTCTCATAAATTGTATCTTGCTAGTTTAGCAGGTAGCTAAAGCTTTTAGCTTGAGGCAAGCGGGATGGAGAGTTGAGTGGAAATCTTTTGTTGATGTTTATTTCACAAGCTACTTATAAACTTACCACTGACAAATATACGATGCCCAGGTCAGCAGTGTGATGCACAGTTCTCAGTCACTCTCTGAATTCTGCGTCTTCTCTGGGCTACTGCCTGATGCAACAGGCTGCATGCTGCATGTGACCTGAACATGACTTGGTCTGCGGACGCCCTCTGCTGGATTAGCGGCGCAATTTCATAATGTTCCCAGCCCTCCAGGTGAGGAAAATCGTAAGTGTTTTGCTCTGCACCTATCAGCCAAATTGTGAGCAAAGTTTGAGCAAATTTTGGCCGATAGACTTTTAAACGTTATATCTGCCGATAATGCCGGCCGGCCGATATATCGGTCGGGCTCTAATGTTTATGTGTAATAAATATAAAATATATGTCTACATGTCCTGGAGTGACCACATGTCAAGGTGAATTTTTGTATAGAAGAGATCTAAACTGTGCTCAAAAGGTTACCTCATCTTTACGATAAAAAGTTTTTTTTATTTTTTTTATTTTAAGTGAAAAAGACTCAATGTGAGCAAACCGTGGTAGTTGATTTTTCTTCAAAGCATCCAAAATATTGATTAATTTCAGTTCATAGAATAATATCACTGTCACATCTCGCCCAACATTGTTTTACATGGAGTTCCTTCAGGCTGATGCCCTCATTAGAGGCTGTATAAATATTGCAGAGGTGAGTGTAGCAGTGCTTTTGTGTAGAGGTATTCAGAGTGCAGTAACATGTAGTGCTCTGAGAATCTTATCTAGAGACCAGCTCATCCACCAGCTAATGCACTGAATACTTTAGCATTTAGCATGAGGTATGTGTTTATGTGAATGTGTCTGTATGTGTGTGAGACAGATACAGAGATAGAAAGTGAATGCTTTTGCACAGTTTTGCTGTGTTCTACAGAGATTAGCAGTGTCAGTGGCACCTGTCATCTCTGAAGTGTGTGTGTGTATAAGTGTGTTTTGAAATGTCTATGTAAAAGTGACAGTGTGTGTGAGGTGAGTGTTCTCAGGTGGCTTCCACCTTGGAGGATTACCTTGTATTTCCCTGAGCTGATTTGATGGAATTTTGAGTGTCGTGTCCTGGGGCACAAGCTTGTGCACATGTTGCCCAGGTTATTGCTTTAGGGTTCATCCAAGGATTCCACTGCAGCCATGCACTGGCAATGTGTTTTCCTGGTATCTGCCATTAACTTGTGCTTGTGTAATCCAGCATAAAGCAAACCTGAGTAATGGACCGAGTGATCAGAGTGGAGCTGACTCACGCCAGCTCTCCACTACTGATCTCAGATTTACTGTGGTCAGCTAATTTAGTTCCATTCATTATACACAGGATTCAAATAATTTTACTAAAGGGCCCACATTTTATTTATTGCTTTTTACACTAATGCATTTTGTGTGGTTTTATGCATCAAAAACCATTTTAGTTTATTTTAATCTTCTTTTTTTCAGCCTTTTAGAATGTAGATTTTGGGTTTAGCTGTCCTGTACTGTTCCAGCTGAAACTCAAAATTAAATATAATAAAAATAAACAGGTGGTGTACCCCCAGTGGTTTATTATTTTTATGATTTAAATTGATTGCTGCTGAGTTTAAGAAGTGTTGTATTTGAGAATTAACCGCCACAACTGTAAAGAAAACATTTATGTACAGTAACTAAAACAAAAAAATATATACAGTTTAAATCTGTCACAAATGTGATCTTATCGGCTGTACTATCTGTATTGTTTTAGCACTTTATCCCTTTAATTCCCTCATTTTCAAATCCATTGGGGCCTACTGAAAAAGAAAAATGAATTAGGACTAGCTCTGAGCACAGTTAAGTTAGACCACTAAGTGTCCTGATCAGACATTTGGTTCCATAGAGTGCTGATGAGCTTTTAACTGAAATCATCTCGGTATCATAATTCTCCATTAAGCTGAGCTCTCACTTTCCAGCCTGTAAGCCTAAAGTGTGTATGTGTCCTTGTATTTCATCCTGGTAGGGACTGAAAGTCCTCATAATGATAGGAATGCATGTCAGATCTGTAAAAGTGTAGACATTTTGCTGGTCCTCACAAGAAATGTGCCATTTTTATTTCATTTTTGTTACTTTTTCATTTCATTTTAGGAAAAAAATGAACTTAACCTTTGGTTGCTAGCGTTAAGTTTAGGTTTAGTTTTAGGGTTATTTTTACTCAGTATTACACAAGTGAATGGAATGTCCTCACAACTGTAGTATTACTAAAGTGTATTTTTTTGAATGTACCAGGTTTTTGCCATGTTGTAGGGACCAAAACCTGTTTAAACACTCCGGTTAACACTCAGCTTGTGGGGACCTTTCTTCCTTGCAGGGTCTACAAAGCTGGTCCCTGCAATGTAAATCATGAATTTGAAGGTGAGGATGTGTTTTGAGGTTGAGGTTAGGGTTGAAAGGTTTGAGCAAGTCTATATAATGACCCCAAAATTCTCAGAAACGTGTGCGTGCATGTTAACCCAAAGTGTTGCCCATTTATATAATGAGTTCACATGTATCCAACTGTGATCTATGTGCACTCATCTCTCTCTCTGTCCATTGTAATGGCTGTCCATTACAGTTTGCTTTGCTCCTGTCCTGTATTAAAATACAGGGTAGGAAACTTCCCCCAATGGCATACAAGCATACTCTGGCTGTTTGTTTATTCTGTTTCAGTGGTGTTTTATGAACTGTGTCTCATAAGTTTGAGGCTGGTAGAAGGAAATGATACAAGCCACCGGGGATACATTGACACTCACTGACTCTTACATAGTGATTCAAACCATTCATTACAATTCATGGCTCCTCATTTTCTACACAATATGGACCAAGAGCAACAATAGTCTAAAATCAGGAACCCTTTAAATATGTTACTTAAATCAGTAGGTTCACCTGCATGTTAATTTTTGGACATTGTACATTACAAATCTATGCCTTAAATCTGATTATTTTAATTTTGATTTGGATTCAAGCATTTAAGTGCATGCAAATGAACCTTTGCTGTGAGAAGTAAAGATCAAATATTATCTTTGTTAATTGGAACACTTAATATTGATTTACCAAAAGCAGGATGTCATTTTGTTTTAAATAATGACTTTTTTTCCCCCCATTTTTGACCCAATTTTCCTCCTAATGTAGTGGTAGCCAATCAAACAGTCAAGCCAATCACTACTCTCCCAATGACTCGCAATGTCTCTAACTCTAGGAGGATGAAGACTAGCACAGGCCTTGTCCGATGCCTGTGAAGTCTGCTGATACATAGTCACTGGGCAGCCAACACAACCGGAGGAAAACAAGATGTCCAGCTCTGATGGATCAGCTAACAGACACCTGAGCCAGCGGACATTGCATAGTAGTAGTGATGGGGAGAGAGTGCCATCTACTCGCCCAGCAAAGTTAAACCTGCTCTCTTGGGCCCAGGCTGTCAATAGCAAACAGCATGACTGGGATTTGATCTTGCGATCCTCTTTGGCCCTCAAATAATGATACCGATTAACAAATGATATATTATGTAAGCCTTTAATGCAATGTTTAACCCCCTGGAGTCTGAGGGTTTTTCAGACACTCTGATGTAGTCCGACATGCCTTGATGCTTTTACAAATTACACCCATCAAAATCCCCCCCCCAAAAGTGTTGCACAGACTTTTGTTCAGCACAAACTCAGCAACAACAGTGTCAAAACAGTAAGCGTGTCATAAATCTATATTCTGATCAAATCTGCTCTAAACCTTTTCCAAAAACCTATTTTCAGATGTGCTGATATATTGTGTATAAAGATAGGTGTTTGCTACACACTCAATCCTCC
Organism: Crenuchus spilurus; assembly: GCA_036984385.1. Lineage (NCBI taxonomy): Eukaryota > Metazoa > Chordata > Actinopteri > Characiformes > Crenuchidae > Crenuchus > Crenuchus spilurus. The sequence goes on from BRDA01045427.1 coordinate 11,941, forward strand.
AATTTCTATAAAGGAATCAGCCACAGTTGATATTTTTAAATCCAACTTAAAAACCTACCTTTTCTCGCAGGCCTGTGAGTTCTGAGCGGATTATGATGTTTGTTTGCCCTGGTCTACTCTGACATGCCATCAGGATCCTTTTTTACATTTGTTTTATTACTAATGTTCTTACAGGCTTTTCCATTTCTTTTATGTTTGGTTTCATTTTTTATAGTTTGTTTTGTTTTTTGGTATGTTGTTCTATAGTGTTCAGCACTTTGGTCAGCACTTGTTGTCTTTTAAATGTGCTATAGTAATAAAGATGACTTGACTTGACATTGGCCATTACAGTTTTTAAAAATTGTTTGTGGTTTTATTTCTAAAGCTTAACATATGTGCGCTGACGCTTGTTTCACTCATTCAGTGGTTCCCAGATTAAATATTTGACATGTGTGTGAGAGGTCTTTTGTTCACTTACAGATTCCACACATACCAGGGCTGCTTTTCCACTAATGGTATGTCCCAAATTACCATGTCATTATCAAATGAATGATGGAGCATGTCTTTTGGTAGAAAAATATGCGCAGCTGTTTGAGTCGCTCTTACAGATGTCTCTGCTAATTTAAGCTCCTATCACAAGAATCTAAAAATATCTTTTGATTCAATCTACATATATTTAAAAAGAAGATCCTTTTCGGTATACTGGGTATGTTTCATTTTGTTTCTAGGATTAAATCTTGCAGAGTTATATAAAAGTTTATACAGAATTTTGTTTCTCGCAGATTTTTCTCGCAGATGGGTCTGCAGACTCCAAAGGGTTAAGGTTGTGCCACAGCATTTTAGCCGTGTTGAAGTCTATACTTCAGCTGGATCATTACAACACCTATTGTCAGCCATTCTGTTGTAGATTTGCTGTTGTGATTGGGATCATTGTCCAGTTACATCATTCAATTTCAAGCTAGCTTGAGATATCGGATGGTTGGACTCTACCATACTTTATACAGAGCAGATTGTGACGGTGGTTTTATTTATAAAGCTTAACGTGTGTTGACACGTATCACTCATTCAGTGGTTACTAGATTGAATATTTATGAAATAGGTGTGAACTCAGGTGAGAGCTCTTTTGTTCAGATTCACATTCCACAAAATTCATGGCTGGTAACCCACCAATTTTATTTGCAGAATTATCATGTCATTTGAGTGACAGATCGCGTCATTTTGGGGGAAAAAACATGCAGCTGTCTAACTCTGAACAATGTGTCTCTGCTTATTTAAGCACCTCTCACTAATATCTAAAAATCTACTTTGATTCAAGTTATATTTATTTGAAAAGTAGACCCTTTTTAAGGTTTCTGGGTTGTTTAATTTTGTGTTTTAGTGAATTAGTGTTTTTGTGGAATTTTGCTAATATGTCGCCGGCAGGAGCACCAACTATAGAGGGTTAAATGAACACCTTATGAACACCTATAGTTATACTATAGTATTCCAAATATGTCCAGTGGGCATTTATACAATGAAAACAAGTTTTTATATGTTAATATTCTAAAACAAAGTAGGCTTGTGGACATCAGAATTTACTTTTGCATAATATTGTCTATGGGTATATTTCAAAAAGTACAGTCACAAGTGCTTTTTTGTCTTGGTGTTTTGTAATTTCGAGTCTCAGATTGTGTTGCTTCGCCTTTTCACATTGTGCTAAAATCAGGGTTTGCTGGTCTGAGACTTGTCCTGCTGAAAATGAGCCGTGTTTCTGTCTTGCTGTCTCTGTGCCCAGGGAAAACGCTTTGGCAGCCTGCTTGGCATAGCTTTGCCTTTTCATTTTGTTGTCATTTGTCACCCCTCTCGCCTCCCCCTCCTCTTCCTAACAAAATGGATGACATTTCCAGCAGCACCTGCGTCCCTCTGAAGTATATTTTGCTTCTTTCTCTTGCGCACATCTCGAAAAAAGCACACTTACACACACACACACACAAGCCCATATGTGATCTCACATGTGAGCGCCCACTCACAGATCATGCAGACATAATGGCAGGCATGTAAGTCATTAACAGTCACTCTGTCTTCCTTAAGTGTCTTGGTCTCTTCACACTCTCTCTATCGTTCTCTCTTTCTTTTTCTCCCTCTTTCTCGCTCTCATTCGCTATCGCTCTCTCTCTTTCACACCGACAGATGCCAGATTAACTCTAATTTGAAAATTGGCGCAAAATGTTTGTCAATTACTAATTATGCTGCAAGTAGATTATTAAAAGAATACACTGTAAATAAGTATATCCTAGCAAGTGAAGTCATCTTGTGAAGTCTAGTCTAAATATATGTATCATTTAAAAAAATTTTGTAAACTTAAAAACCATCTTTAAATTTAACACATTTTACTTGTATTAAGTTATTTTATTAAATAAATAACAATATTATCAGATCCTTGTTACCTACCAATACAGTGAAACATCAAGTCTAGTCTAAAATTGTTCAAAATTAAGAAAATTAAATATTTAGATAATTTTTTTTTTGAGAGTCTACTGCAGCATTTGTCAACCTAATCTTTATATCTCTTGTCCATCAAACAATTTTTTTTTAATTAATTAAGATTAAGATCAACCAATTTAACCAATGTGATTTTCAACACAACAGAATTTGATCTCCGCATTTAACCCATTCGTGCAGTGAAACACGCACACACACTAGGCTGTGAGAATTTGTGCCCGAAGCGGTGCGCAGCCCTTATCCACCAGCGCCCAGGGAGCAGTTAGGGGTTTAGGTGCCTTGCTCAAGGGCACTTCAGTCATGTCCTGTCTGGGGATCGAACCAGCAACCTTCTGGTCACAAGACCAGATCCTTACCACTAGGCCATGGCTGCCCCATGTGTTGTAAGTTGATGGTACAGGAAAATAATATTAACTACCCTTGTGTAGCAATGATTATTTTATTGCAAAATGTCAGTCTGTTGAATTCTATTATTTCTTTTGATAATTCTGTCCCAAGTACAGGGGAATGATTGTGGTCCGACTATAGTACTGAAACAGCTATTATAAAAATAACATGCACTTGAACACTTATTCAGGGAAAATATTTGTTTTGATCCTAATAGATCTTAGTGCTGCATTTGATAAGTAGACCTTAAAATACTGTTTTTAATAGATTCTGATCTTACTTTTACTAGCCATATTGGAGCTAATACTAAATTGGCAATCTATCATCTTAAAAACAACCTAGAATTAAGGGTTTGGTGGTGTTTATTGTATGTAAAGCACTTTGAGACAGCCACACGTATGAAAGGTGCTATAAAAATAACTTGCCTTGCCTATTGTCAGCTGAATACTACAAATACATTTAAAATCTAGTAGAACATTGTTGGGAGTATTGCTGGAGTTTTCCCCAAAAATCATAATAATCATGTAGATGCAGCTGATCGACCAGGATCTGTTTGAATTTCAGCCATAAAGTGTCCTAAAACATGAACAGTAGTCTTCTGTTGAACCTAATTTGTTTATCAGTTTGATCAAGTTACAGAATGCATTTTGGCAGATGCTGTAGGTGATAACTGAGTTCAAATGTTCTAGTGTATAGTGCATTGCTATTATCACAGCTCCAGTTCTAAATAAAAAAGAAGCAAAATTTGGACTCTGAACATGTATTGATTGTTTGACTACATCTGGGGTAAATGGAAAATTGTGTATAAATGGATGTGACAAAATAGAATATTCTGATGGTTTCATTTCCTTTAGGCTTTCTCCAAAGTTTTACCTGTAATCCTAGAACAAATCTGGAGCAGTCTAGCAGTCAACCTTGTTGTGTGTCCAACCATTTAGTAGCACATTATTGCCTCAGACTTTGAATAAGCCATGTGAAACATCAGTAATATCTGACCAACATTAAAATCAACATAGACCTCCAAATATTTATCACTTAACTTGATTAATTTTCTCATTAGCAACTGTTACAATGGCGATGGGTATAACAAAATATCTGTTATTATTCATAATAATTAGATAATAATTCATAATTAAACTCTGCAGAGTGGTAGATCTCCTGGACCAGGATTGTGCGCCCCATTTTAAACAAATAATGGACAAAGCAAAGCATCTACCTAGTGAATATTGCAAGTGTGAATTGTGTTGGTGTTTTTTATGTTCTCTTTTAAGTGCACACAGATGTGTCAAAATGATTGTCTCCCATATATAAATATGTTTTTTGAGTCAATGTTTTTAAGAGTCATTTTTGCCAAAGGCCATCAATTGTATGCTACAAAGGTGTCATTTAGCAAATTATTCCTTTAACCTCTAAAAAAAACCTTTGTTATTGTATGTCTGAAGTCTAGTCTTGATTGACAGATGTATTGATTTGCATTGATCCTCACATTACTCTACATGTCTAACTTTAGCTAAAGCATCTGTGTGATTTGACAGATGGATTCAGACCTGACCTCCAAGGTCCAACTCAGTCCTTGGGGTAGATTGGGAAATATCTCACAGCGACAAAAGGGTAGTGAGACACACACACACACACACACACACACACACACAGCCTACTCCCTAACATTTTCACATGTACACAGAGACACACGATCACTCGTTGCCAGTCCACACCCTTTAGGTCTGAAATTGTCTAGCTGGATGAATAGTGTCTCTCATGGGAGAGCACCTGAAGAGTGTGTGTGTGTGTGTGTGTTTGTGCCTGCCACCCTGGGTGTAAATCTCCACAGCTTTACCGCTACCGTGAAAGTGCTGGAGCTGAACGCTGATAAAGGAGCTTCTCGTAGCCTCCGAGCCACACTTTAGCTTTACTGCCAAAGGCTCTTGTCCAAGACACGTCTGTCAAAGCTCTCTCAGTAAATCCACACATAAATAATATAATTCATGTCATTCATTCTTGAACAAAAATATCAATTTAGATTTTTTTAGATATAGTTATGTAATCTGAAGCAAAATTGAATTAAAAAAATAAAATTTTCAAATCACTTGAAATACCCAACCATGTTGGAGGATCACAGTACATCATCGACTAAATTGCCCTTATTAAAGCATGCCAAGGTAACTGCTGTTTACCCTTCTGATACCTTTAAGTCTGTGTTGTGTTGGGGTGAACTTATCCTTATCCATACAAATACAACTGTGAAGTCTAATAGCTTCTCATCTGTACTGTTTAACTTTAAGTTTCTAAATTTGGACACAAAGTAGCCCCTTTGTCAGATATAACAGCTGAACACACTCGTGACATTCTTTCTACAATAGACATCAAACATTCTTCAGACAGTTCCTCACTAATCTGCTGCAGAACATCACAGAAATGGGTAATTATCTTGCTGTCGGATGAACTGACCTCGACACATACCAGAAATGTTCTAAAACTTTTTAAAACTGTTCTAAAACCTTTGACTGGTAGTATATTTCTGTTAATTCTGCTTTCTATTTTTTCCATTCATAACTGATTGAAATTCACATTATGTTGCAAAATAAACATGTAACTGTGGAAAAAATAACCTGTGAAAATAATTGCCATTATTAAAAAAAAAAAAAAAAAAAAAAAAAAAAAAAAAAATATATATATATATATATATATATATATATATATATAATCATGATTATCAAAAACAATCAGTTAGGCGATTCTTTTGTGACCTCCCTCAAGTAAAAAATGGCCATAGAATGTCCTGGATATGACTGCTATGATGTGTATGATAAGAGAGTCCATGGTGATCTCTTGCGGTGAAAGTAAGCAAAAGAGTTAAGTGTGAAGCTGATCGTCTGGGGTCAGTTTTTGTGTATTGCTTTTCATATCAAGTTGAATAGGGCTGTAATAGCTGGGCGAGAGCTGATTTATAGATCAGTTTTACTGAAACGTGTGGTGAATGTAGACCCTTCTCTTTACTTGGCATTGATTCTGAGTTTAGAGCTGACCGCCGATAAGGGCTTCCTCAGGGAAAGGGCTGTTCCTTGTTTGAGTCTTTT
>BRDA01045427.1:27875-45691 GCA_036984385.1 Crenuchus spilurus
GTTCTCCTTAGTACTCCAGATGACGTCTTGTAATATACGTTCTCTTCTCTCCTTCATAACTTCCTTTCTCGAAAATCAATAATTCTGACTCCAATTTATCCAAAAAGTTATACTTAAGTGATAAACCGAGTATAAACCACAGTTATATAGTATATTACAATGCACACAACATTATGGTGACATACCAGAGTTCAAAAGAGGACAAATTGTTGGTGCACGTCTTGCTTGCGCATCTATATACTATATATAGTATCTGCACAGTGTTCTTTTGTTATGGCTGATTGGTGTAAATGAGTAAAGCTAATTGCTCAGAGCTGAAGAGTGTTTTAGAAGAACTAATTATCTGTGAATTGCCGGTGGGATTTTCATACTGACATGTTCATAGGACCTCAATATTCTCTTGGTCTTATTGGCCAATTGATGCATCAGTTGAACCCTAAAGTATAATGATGTCACCAAATATGAGCCAAATAGTGAATTCATATTGAAAAACCTATTTAACCTCAGTCTTAATAACTAAAAGCTCTTTCCTTCAATACTTCCTCTCTTCTCTTGCATATAATGTTCTGCAGTAGACCTCATGATTCCTCTTGATCTTGTTCTAATCTCTTTCTTCTTTTCTTTTTTTTTTGTTTGTTTTTTTCGGTGGTGCTCAGGGGTCTTATCTGAGTTAATAATTTCGAAGCAACTATGTCATTAATGCACAACTTGCTGCTTTTTTTGTGGGCTGTTTCTTGCCTCTGGAAGACTGTGTCCATGCTGGAGATCCAGAGAGAGACAGGCTTCAGAGGGCAGGAGAATGAATTTCATGTGACACCTACAAGCAAAGGAATAAATTCAGTGTGACGCAGCTGATAAGGGTTAGGGGAGGAGAACAACGCTAAATTGTGCTCTCGTCGGAATGAGTTACGCTCCAAGACAAGCGCCATCCTGCTCTGTGACCTTCAGGTGTGGCCATTTGCATGTTATCAGCAGTGAAAGGTGTGTGTGTGGGGTGGGCATGGTGTGTTGAGATGTCTCTGAAGTCCCTCAAACCCCATGATCTCATTTCCAATTCCTGGATAGATGTTCTATGCAGATTAACCCCGTAATGCTGTTATCACACACACACACACACACACACACACACACACACACACACACACACACACACACACATTGTTGTTTACTTTTGAAAGCCAGGGTGTGAGTTTGGAATGAGTTTTGGGATGAGTGCTGCCATATTAAGCAGGTGGATTTAAAATGCATTCATTCATTCTTGCCGTCTTTCATTCTTTCGTCCTTGTTTTTATTTATTCTAGGCTCTTGCATTTTTTATTCTTTCATTCTTTCATTTTCCTTTCACTCTTTTTTTTTTTTTTTTTTTTTTTTTTTTTTTTTTTTTTTTTTTTTCCCCTTGTTCTTTTTCATTTTTCTCCTTTGCTTCTTTATGCTGTAATTTTTTTTTTTCTTCCATTTTGTTCTTGCATTTTAATTTGTTGACTCTTGGTTGACTTAATTCTTATAATAAAATAAATTAATTTAATCAATTCCATTTAAAGAACAAAATAAATTTAGTTTTGGTCTTTATTGTGATTTTTTTTTTTTTTATTCTTTCATTTGTGTTTTTTTATTTGTTAGTTCTTGCCTTTCTTCATTCTTTTGTTCTTGCTCCCTTTTTCATTTGTTCATTCTTGTCTTTGTTCTTTCTCTTCTCTAATTGTCTGTCTGTCTGTCTGTCTGTCTGTGTCTGTCTGTCTGTCTGTCTGTCTGTCTGTGTCTGGCTATTTTATTGTCGTGTCTTTATCTTTTATCTGTTAGGAGTAAAGACAGAAGGGGGTGTCAGTCTGCATGCAGTGCTGGATGTGATTGGCACGCTGTAAGATTTATTCATAATGAATGTGTATTAGTATAATTAAGGTCCGGTTAGAGTGAGGGAGGGAGTGAGTGAGAATGAGTGAGTGCTGTGTAATGTCTGGTCAGTGGAGTGTGTTTTTATTGGACATTGATTTGTGCTTTTGGTCACAGCTTTCTGAAGGTCAGGCTGAGCTTGTGCACTATATGCAGAAGGGCAGACATTACTACAGCTGTGTAAAAATACACCCAGCTCAGTAGGCTGTGTGTGTTTGTGTTGCATCCCAGCGTGCAGTATCTCCATGTCAAATATCTGACACTTTACTTACTTGAAGATGTTTGATGCTTCTTGTGCTTTTGCGTTTGTTTCCCAGCTTGATGTGTGTATGTTGGGTCGATGGACAGATCAGCAGGAGTCATACCGCTGGAGACGGATTGATCACCACATGTGTATGTGTTCCTAAGAAGCGTCTCAATGGTGTACATCCCTCAGACCACAGGGCCAATTAGAGAAGCCCCCCGCTCTGCCTCTGCTGTTTGGGTGGTTCCCCAAGAGTCGCTCAATATGCCGGTCACACGCCAATAAAACCCCTCAGCTCTCCTACACACACTCCTCTAAGTCTAAACTCTGCTAATGGTTGGACACACACACACACACACACACACACACACACACACACACACACACACACACACACACACACACAGAGTGGGAAGTGTGTGTACAAAGAGGCACTGGAACCTGGTCTCTGGAACAGAACTCGTTCAAACCCAGTTCAGTTTTTCTTTTTCCCTTGATTTCTTCTTTCTTTTGTTTGTTTCTTCCTTCCTTCCTTCACTCTTTCAAGATCACACTTCTTTTTTCACGGTCTTTCATATTCTTTTTTTTATACTCCTTTTCATTGTTTTTTTAATTTTCTTTCTTTCTTTCTCTTTCCACCTTTTGTTTTTCATTTTTGTCATTTATTTTGTTGTTTTCTGTCTCTTGTCTTTATACCATTTTTTTCTTTCTGTGTGTCTTTGAAAAATAGCCCCTCCCTGCAATTTTTTCTCTTTTTTTTTTGCTCTTTGGCTTTATCAGCATAAAGAAATGGCAAGTCTCACTTCATGACTAATTTATACCTTTCCTTCCTCTTTTATATATATGTATGCAATGTTTAATGCATTGTACGTGGGTGTGTGTGTGTGTGTGCATGTGCCTGTGTTGTGCATTCATGTTCATGTGCTTATTTAAGCACAATCTTGGGCTTTATCAGGGGGTACCTAAAATGTTCTCATAGATAATACATATACACACACACCACATGAGATTTACATTTTCAGAGATATGCAGTAGCCTTGGGCAAACACACACACACACAGAGTGTGAGAGAGCACATATGCTTATGAAATTCCAGCCTTGTGTGTTTTACATGTTAATTGTAATGAGTGGACAATTGTGTGATTTTTGCAGTGTTCAAATATAAAGATGAGGTGGAAGCTTGTAGCTATAAATGTCCTTTTGAAAGGGTTTCATAAATCTTTCACTACAGCAAAGCATATTAAAGCATTAAATATCCTCATGGTGAATTAAATGGTTTGTCATTGCCTGTAGAAGATCTTTTCATTTTCTTATGTCATGGCTTCTCCCTTACGGGCAATAAATTGATTCATACAGAACACACTAATGAAAAATGTAACATTTTGAAATGGGTGCATAGAGGGCCAAGTAAAATGGAATATTCTGTATAATATATGTATGGGGCTGTGATCCCTATATCATTTGATAATGGTGTATATACCTTTGATTTAAAACTGAGATGTTGCACTTTAACAGTATTGTTTCACTGTGTATTTACTTGGGGGTTGTATTGTAAAGGGAGTTCTGCTTTAATCTACATATTTAGCAAAATTTAACCAGCAGCTAAAATAATTTTGTGTTGCACCTTTGTGTAGACGAAGGTCAAGTTCTTCTCTCAGCTGCACTGCGGGGTCAGTACTTAGCCAGCGCGAGATGTGTAATAGCAGTTAAGTGGATGGCTGCAGGCTGGCTGTAATCATCAGCATTGATTTTTGGGATGTACAGTTTTGCTGCCCGAGTGGAACACGACAGGATCTGACTTCTGCTGTTGAAGAAGATTTAGAAGAAAATGACATTAAAAAGAGAGGGATGGAGAGAAGGAGATTAGAGCAAAGAACGATTCAACAGTTTGCTACTCCAGCTCAGAATATTAACCTTTTTCAAAATGTTGGCCAGTGTGTGCAGTAATTGATGGTTACAACCAGGGGTTTTGCTAGATAGCAATGTTTTTGGGAGCTTGCCCAGGGTTAGACTGCAGTTTGTCAATTTCAGTCTATCCTGATGGACCAAATTATATCATATCACGAGTCACTAACTGTATAAACTGTGTTGCGCATCAGTTCCTAGTGTTTCGCAGCAGATATGCGAGGGCTCTCAAGACAGTTACACAATGAAATGGAGCCATGTCTCGGGACAGTTGAGTGCCATGCAGCAGCCACAAGTTTAAACCCGAGCGGCAAAGCTACAAATTTTGCTCTTACTGCTGCTGCTCTAGTACTTACTGTCCCACACCAGACACCTTTTTCCAATCAGAGGAGACATGTTCATGTGGTGTGCTGGGGCACATTTTGGTGTGTTTAGGTTTGTATCTGTCTGAAAACACACCAAATTGAGAAGAAAACACATGACTAGAGAAACTAACTACAAGTGCAAAAAAAAAAGCCTTAAACGTATCGTGCTAAAGTGATGCTTGGCGCTGCCGCCTGAGAATAGTTGCAAAAACAAATAGTAGCTGAGAACCCTGAAAACAGATACACAAAGCAAAGGCTGCTGGCTGCACCACACAATCATGCTCGAAAACAGCATAAACCCATAAGAGTGTTAAAGGTAAATTTTTTCGTTTCATTAGTCTTTTGTATTTATTTCTCATTGTTTTCTGTATGTAAAACTATAGTCATTCTATATAAAATTTACTTTTGGTAATATTTAGGAATGTCTGGAACAAATTTATTTGATTTACAGTATTACAGTAATTTACATTTGTTTTTAATCAGGCACTTTAGAACAGATTAATGATAAACTGAGGTTCCACTGTACTATTTTTTTCTGCTTGTGTTCTGAGTACTTAAAAAAAAAATGGTGATATTTTTACTAGTTGTTTATTGACTGCTGATTTACAGCTGAGTTTAATTTCTGAACTAAACTTTTGAATAGAATAACTTTTTATTGTCAATAAGAAAAGTGTTAACAGTGTTAAAATAGTGAAATGCAGTTTAGCATCCTCTCAGGCAGCAATGTGAAAAATTCTATACATGTGCAAAAAAAAACCCCAATATGAATAGACACAATTTACAAGATTAGAAAATACACAATTACTTAGATTGTAACTCAGATTTAACTCTGGTTTCAATAACCATTTTCAGAGCATCTTTAATGCAGTATTAAAGTACTGTGTGTTACATCAGCATCCAAAGATTGATTCAAGTCTGGGTGTTCTCGACAGTGCATTAAAAAGATTGGGCTTAAAGATTAAGAAGAGTGTTAAAAAGATTGTGATATGATTTTACTTGAAAGCTTGTGCACCGCTACTGTGAACCTCCCAAGGAAGGAATTAAATTTATACTCGTCAGTCATCTCCCCATCACCCAGGCCTAGTGTGAACCACCATCGATGAGTGTTTTGATTAGGCTCACTGAACTTCTTTAGCTATTATTGTATACAAATTTGTTTTTTTTCTGTTGCTTTGTTAATTTGCCATTAGATGCCAGAAAAATGTCCCGCATTCCTGAACCTTGGTTACTTTCAAAGTTACTTCCTATTTCCATGCCACTGTTGCTTCTGGCTCACTTATGACAGAATTGAACTCTGATTCTGATCATTTCTGTAAAGCTGGTTTGTGATTGACAGTTGTAAACTGCATCATGCAAGTATATTTGAATTAAATTTGAACATGATGTTGCTGTACTTGACCACCAGACTTGCATGTATGTATTCATTCATTTTACAACAGCAAAAACAGTTGGTCCTTAAAATGTCTCAAAATGAGGTAAATTCAACAATGAACAACAACACAACAAATTACACAGTGTAATTAGTTATTTAACCCTCTGCAGTCAGAGGGAATTTGAGACACTCTAATGTAACCTGGGCTTTTTAGAAATTACACCCATCTATTTTCCCGCCAAAGTGCAACAACAGTGCCAAAACAGTAAGAGTGTAATTAAATTTGCTGTAAACTTACAATTTCCAAAACATATTTTCAGGTGTGCTGATATATTGTGGAAAAAACACAACATTTCTTGCCAAGACTTTTGAGCACTGAACAGAATAAACAGAGGTGTTGGCTTCACATTGGTCATTACAGTTTTTAGAAATTGTATGTGGTTTTATTTCTAAAGCTTAACTAATGTGAAGTGACACTGTTTTCTTCAGGCACTAAACCTACATTGAATATTCATGAGAGGTGTGAAACACTCAGGTGAGAAGTCTGTTGTTCATGTTCACCTCAGGTGAGAGGTGTTTGTTTGTTTGAATCACATTTCACCTATTCTACGGCCTCTACACCAATGTCTAGAATAACTGTTATCATATGAATGACAGATCACGTAATTTAGCTGGAAAATAAAGTGCTGCAGTCTGACTTACTCTCACAAACGTGTCTCTGCTTATTTAAGCTCCTCTCACAAATATCTAAAAATATATTTTGATTCATACTATGTATATTTGAATAGCAGACCCTTTTTAAGGTTTCCGGGGCCCGTTTCATTTTGTTTGTAGAATAAAATCTAGCAGAGTTAATAAGTATAAATGTTTTTGGAGAATTTTATTATGTTGCCAGTGGGAAAGCCAATTACAGAGGGTTAACAAAAACTAGGCAAAATGCAAAAGCAGTGTGTAAGGAACTAAGTACACCCTTACAGCTTCCATAGGAATTAAGAGGGTAAGTAGCAGCCAGCTGCCTCTAATCAAATGCCTTTGATTAAATGATCATTAGCAAGTGTGACCACTTCTGTAAAAACTGAAGTTTTGGCAGTTTGCTGGTCCTTAGCATTCAGTGGTGCTAACAGGATATCTGCAATGATCATAGAAAAACAATTATTGCTTTGCATCAATCTGGGCAGGATTATAAGGCCATTTCCAAACAATTTGAAGTCCATCATTCTATAGTGAGAAAGGTTATTCACAAGTGGAAAACATCAGTTGACGTCCCAGCAAATTCACCCTAAAGTCAGACCATGCAGTACTCAGCTAAATTACTGTAAACCCAAGAACTTCATCTCAGCCTCTCCTCTACAGGCTTCAGTTAGCATGTTAAATGTTCTAGTACATGACAGTCAATTAGAAAAATAACAGCTATGAATTGTTTGGAAGGGTTGTCGGGAAACCCTCTTCTTTTATAGAGAAGATGGCTTTGTGGCTTAATTTTGTAAAGCTGTATCTGAACAAACCACACGACTTCTGGAACAAAGTCTTTTGAACAGACAAGACCAAACTGGAGATGCCATAATTCACAACACCATATTGGGCACAAACCAAAGGCATATTGGCACAAACACACCCTTATCAACTATCAAGCATGGTGGTGGAGGGGTGATGATTTGGGTTTGTTTGGCAGCCACAGAACCTGGGCAGCTTGCACTCATTGAGTCTGCTCTGTATAACACAGTATGGTAGAGTCCAACCATCCGATATCTCAAGCTAGGCTAAAATTGAATGATGCAACTGGACAATGATCCTAATCTCAACATTAAATCTACAACAGAATGGCTGAAAGCTGAAATATAGACCTCAAACAACTAAAATGCTGTGGCACAACCTTAACCCTTTGGAATCTGCAGACCTGTCTGTGGGAACAAAACCAAAATTCTGCATAAACTCTTATATAACTCCTCAAGATTTAATCCTAGAAACAAAATGAAACATACCCAGTATACCTTAAAGCATCTTCTTTTCAAATATGTGTAGATTGATTAGATTAGATTTCTTGTTCAGTTAGCAAAGACATGTCTGTAATAGCGACTCAGAAGACTCAGAAAATAAATATTCAATCTAGGAACCACTGAATGAGTCAAACACATGTCAAGTCAGATTCGTTAAACTTTATAAATAAAATCACATACAATTTCTAAAAACTGTAATGAACAGTGTGTAGCCAACACCTCAGTTTATTCAGTTCTGAGCTCAAAAGTCTTGAGTATAAATGTTTAGAGTGTTTTTCACAACATAGCACATCTGAAAAGGTTTTTGGAAAGTAAGTTTAGAGCAGATTTAATCAAAATATAGATTTATGACACACTTACTGTTTTGAATCTGCAGACCTGTCTGTGGGAACAAAACCAAAATTCTGCATAAACTCTTATATAACTCCTCAAGATTTAATCCTAGAAACAAAATGAAACATACCCAGTATACCTTAAAGCATCTTCTTTTCAAATATATGTAGATTGAATAAAAATATATTTTTAGATTTCTTGTTCAGTTAGCAAAGGCATGTCTGTAATAGCGGCTCAGAAGAAAAAGATCTCATAAATATTCAATCTAGGAACCACTGAATGAGTCAAACACATGTCAAGTCAGATTCGTTAAACTTTATAAATAAAATCACATACAATTTCTAAAAACTGTAATGAACACTGTGTAGCCAACACCTCAGTTTATTCAGTTCTGAGCTCAAAAGTCTTGACTAGAAATGTTTAGTGTTTTTCACAACATAGCACATCTGAGAAGGTTTTTGGAAAGTAAGTTTAGAGCAGATTTAATCAAAATATAGATTTATGACACACTTACTGTTTTGATACTGTTGTTGAACAAAAGCCTGTGTAACACTTTGGGTAAAAAGAAAAAATTATAGATCAGTGTAATTTGTAAAACTACATTAGAGTGTCTGAAAACCTCAGATTCCAGAGATTCTATGCATAAACAAATCCAAATACATTAGTGAAATGAAATAATGTTGTAAAGGTGAGTGGGCCAATAATTCCTCTAGAACAATTTGAGAAACTGATGAATTCATATAGAAAATGTTTACTTCATGTTATTGCTGCTCAAGCTATTGATTCCTAGGGTGTACTTTAGTTTTTCACACATGGCTTCTCCATTTTTAGATTTTTGTTAAATTACTAAGGGGATCTGTTGTGTGTTGTTCACTTGAGGTGTAGTTATCTTCTTGTAAGAACCACTAAGGATCAGATGATTTTTTTAAATTGTCCTGATCTATAAAACCACAGAACTCAAAGTTTTTCCTCATGACTGTAAAAGCAGATGTTGGAATGAGATCTGGCTGTTGTATCACAGTACAGTGCTCAGATAAATGGTTCCCTTTTATTCTAAAGCATTCCAAAGAGTTTTTAATCTTTGATTTTTGTTATTTTGAAGGGTTGTGCTCATACCTCCCAGACCTTTACAGGAGAAACTCTCATATGAGGAAAAATATTCTGTTTAATCTGTTCAGAACTCTTCAGAATTGTATTCAGTGATGTCTTTGCTCTCCGTGACATTCTTTCTTTTTCTCTCCCTGCAGAGAGGCTGAGTCAATGCTTTTTGCATTTTCTCCATCAGCAGACTTTATGTAAGAGAGAAAAAGGTCAAAGATGTCAGACTGGCCACAGATTAAAACTTGGAAACTTTAGCTGATTGTGCACATGTGAGAGTGTACATGTGAGTTAGCTTTTCCACAGACAACTGCTCATGTCTGACATTCACATTTAGGTGTCGTTTTAACACCTGTGCGAGTTCTCCCATTTATCTTCTCTATTTTCCTCATCGGCAGACCCGTCTAAACTGTAGGATTATAAAACTCTCTCGCACTCTTTCATGCTTTCTCTCTCTCGCGCTTGCTCTTGCTCTTTCTTTTTCTCTCTCATGCTCTCTCTCTCTCTCTCTCTCTCTCTCTCGCTCTCGTTTGTCTCCAGCTCAGCCGAGCAGAACGGCCTCTAGACAGCCTGCAGGAAAACAAGGCAGTGCAGGAGGACACAGTCAGACTGGCAGGAAGGGCACTGCAGAGACTGAAAGCCAGAGAACGAGACTCCTACACAGTGTGTGTGTGTGTGTATGTGGAGAGAGAGATTTTTTACACAGACTTTTGTTGACTTCATCAGCACTATATTTGTTTCACCAAACATAAGATCTGCTCACGAGTGCAAAAAGTCCAGACACAAACTATAGTACATTTTATAGGTGATGAATGAAAAATGTCCTGTAAACAGAGACCTGTATTTTGAAAGAGACAGACAGACTCTTTTATATACAACAAGAACTAAAACAGGCTTGATGATGCAAATATGTCATAATTATTCTAAAAAGTTTTGAGGATGGGAAAGCAAATGCAGAAAAGTAGAAGGGTAAGGGTGTGTGTGTGTGTGTGTGTGTGTGTGCGTGCGAGCGTGCGTGCGCGCCCTGTTGAGTTTGTGCCCTGCAGTCAGTCTGTCCCAGTACACAACCAATCAATAGCACCACACACTGAGATCAGCCAGTGGAGAAACTAGAGGGGTGCATGTGTGTACCAGGTTTATGCCATAAAACATTACATTTAAAGGTAAAGACATGCCTTATGATTAGGGTTGGGCAAGACTGGGCTTATATAAGTCATCCAGAAGTGAGTGGAAGGCTATGTAATGTCATACAATTCTCTGAAACAAATTTGCACCCCACACCGTTCCTCTGTTTCTCATCTCTCTCCTCCCCCTACACACAAACACGTACACCGTCTCTCCCTCTACTGAGATATAGAGAGAGACAGAGACCCTCTTGTGAACTTAATCGTTTCATTCTTGCCTACTTTATTACATTTCTTTAGCCACAAATGTTTTATTGTGTGTGGGTCATTCTCATGTGTGGTTGATGCAATTCATGTGCCAGCCATGAAAAGACAGAAATCCAGAGAGCATCAGTGAACTGAGAGAAATTAAGTGCAGGTCATTAGTCTTCTCTTGCTCTCTCTCGCTCTGTCTCTCTCTCTCTCTCTCTGTCTCCCTCTCACACAGACACGGAGAGAATCATAAAACCAACTCAGTCATGTAATTATCAAACTGAATTCCCTTGGCAGTTTTAAATACAGGGTATTACCATAGAAGATTAACATTGGCCAATGATAATGCAAACATGAATGTATGAATCTGCCAGTAGAAGACTGATGCTTTAGTTTCCATAATGTTGCTGTTGTAACACAACCTCATATATACAATTTTGGCACCAACTGTGGACAGTAGTGGACTATCTGAGGACAATGGCAGAACAACAGCTGGAGTCGAGAACAGAAATAAGTTTTTCTGCTAAACACAAAGATGTAACTGCTGGATTTGTTTGGAAATAATATGAAATACGTTCCCGCTGTGTACAACCACACATTCATCTTTGATAAAGATGCACCACTTGAATGACACAAAGACCAACTAGTTTGCTGGACAAAGTGTCAGATTGGGTGGAACGATACTGCAGCGGTGTGTGTGTTGTGTAGGTATCTAAGAATAACCTGTAGATTAATTTACCTTTAAATTCCAAAGTGTTCTTACAGTATGTTTTAACTAGCATGGCTGGGAAAGTACTAATGCTAACCTAACTTTAATCATTTTCTCTCTCTCGCTCTCTTGCTCTCTCGCTCTCTTTTCATTCCTCATCCATCTGTTGTGGATATTCAGCCTCAGGGCAACAGCCAAAGTCTACTTTGTGCAAGCTGACACGCTTACTATACTTATATGCTCACACTGCATGACTTGGCTTGCGGCAGGCTCTGAACGTTGATTTGCTGTGTGTTTAAAATCTGGCTGTGTGCCAAAGCACCTGCCTGCTTCATCCTGTGAGTGTCAAGAAAATGTGCTCATCATGAAATGTGGCCTGTCAAAATGTGCGTGTGGCTAAAAATATGGCTGACTCGAAGCTCAGCTGAGGTAAACTGACCCAACTGTGAGGATGTGGAAAGATGAAGATGAATTTGGGCTGGACTTCATTCGCTCCAGTCTTTATAATGTATTGTTAGAGGCCTGTGTGTTTTGAGCCTCGTCTTGACTGATATATGCTGCACTGTTGAACCCAAAAGTATTTGCACCTAGTAGTTACTCAGTTTTTGTCGGTATGTGGAGTTTTAAGATTTGTGTGTTTTGTTTTCCACAACTCATGTAGAATGTTGAGAAAAATAAATGTATGTGTTTGTGTGACCACCAAGAGTTGTTGATATGCATGTGATGGAGGCTGTGTGTGTGTGTGTGTGTGTGTGTGTGTGTGTGTGTGTTCTATGTCAACATGGTGTGCAGGTATTGAGTTTTGACGACATGCAATCAAACACAATTAGAAGCAGAATTGTCACTCACATTTTGTCAGCTTACCAACTCCTGCGTCTGCGTGTGTTTTTCCCTCATATTGACCCTGTGTTAGTGCAGGTTATATGTGAGTATTCCAGTCATAAGAGAGGGAGAGGGAGGTGGTGGCAATAGTAGTTCAACTCCTGAAAACAGGAAAGTGACATGTACATTATCCACTAATAAATAGAGATGGATAATTAACCATTTTTGAGCAACAAAATATTTTGTATTATTCAGAATGATCAAAGAGTAAAATTCACATTCATTTCTCATTTGAACAACATGTGTAAGGGCTCATCTGGTCAAGTGTTGACTTGTATGTGATTATGCAGTGATTGGATTTTTCTTCCTTTGTTATTTTTTTGTATTAGGCGTGAATTAACATACTGTTATCTTAACTACAGAACTTGTGGAACTTGTTCTGCTCTGCTTAGATACAGTTTATTTCACTTTTGATGCCAAACTGTGCATGAATACCATGTTAAGTAAGAAAATATGTATGTAAGCTACCACACCCATCCATCCTAATGAATCATTAAGTGACGGATGTGGAGCATGTGAATTGTCATCAGCATCTCCTACTTGCTAGGTGTTCTCAGTGGTGATCAACAGCCTTCATCCTTTTCCTCCACACTCCAGATTCCTTGTGCTCTGATTCTGATTACTATTTTTTGCACACACACACACACACACACACACAATGCCAGCAATGAAGCATCGGCTCTTGAAAGATTCACTGGAGCTGTACACCAATTCATTTGCTTTGGCAGCCAAGCCAGTTATGTTCCACCTCTGCTTTTCACTTACGGAGTGGTGCTCACTGATTGATGGGTCTCTCTCTGTGTCTGTCTGTCTCTCTCTCTGTGCCTGTCTGTCTCTGTCGGTCTGTCTCTGTCCCTCTGTCTTTCTGTCTGTCTTTCTGTGTCTCTGTCTCTCTCAATTCAATTCAAAGTTGCTTTATTGGCATGACAAATGGCTTATTATGGGCTACCTTAGACTGATCATGCCACAGGTACCTAAAAGGGTTGCTAGGGAGATGGTAGCTGGTAGTGATGGAAGTTGTCAAAGAGGCTGCCTTTACATTTACCTGCTGCCCCTTCCCCTTGACCAATAGGAGCACTCGATGAAGTGAAAGAAAAGGTGGATGCCTAAATAAATACCTCTTCTCATTTACTGACCAGTGTTATCCTTGTCAAGTGGACGCCTATTGTCAGGTGTATGTCTGTCACTGGGGAATTTTGTGCAGTGAGTAAAGGTCGTGTGTGTGTGTGTTTGTGTGTGTGTGTGTGTGTGTGTGTGTGTGTGTGTGTGTGACTGTATGAGGGCTTGACAGGCAGACTCTGTCAGGTGTCAAATAAGCGCACACACATGCAGCCTTGTTATATTCATTTCATAGGCAGTCAGCTTGATTTGATTTCCCTTCTCAGATTAGCAGAGAACACTCTGTACTGTATCTGGAAACCTAATTAAACATCTTCCCTACATGCTGAAACATGTTTACCACAGGCAGCTGAGCACGACACTTCATAACTAAACGCATCCGCTTCACTTAACCACCCAGTAATGACTTCCTGAACCAGACTGCATTTATGAATCTGTTCTGCTTAGCAAAAAACACAACGATCTGTGTGTTTCGTGTTTCTTTGTTACCCTAAACAAAGCAATTTGCAGAAGTGTGCTTTGCTCAGAAAGCGAGGGCTGGAATCAAAAGACTGCACTCGAGTCCGAAATAGATAATGCCAGCTCATAAATGCTTCAGTTTAAATCATCCAACACACTTTCATTAGCAACAATTATGCTCTCAAGGGTTTGATTACTGTGAACTTTACATTAATTCGACTGAATGCCAACAATAAAGTGTGTTGGAATACATTTCTATGGGGGCGATTTTGACTGAAGTCTATCAATTATGCTGTCTTATTCAGTGTCATGTGATGCAATCTCAGCCCAGGCGTATGAATAGCTTTTGTTCCACCTTTTTTCCCATCCTAATACTGAATCTGATGCTTAAACTCTGAGCTTTGGCTGACACTGAGCTGATCCAGTGTTACAATTAGATGTTCATTCAAAGTAGGCTGACATTGTTTAAAATGACTCTTAAAAATGAAGATTTGATAACTGATCTGACTGTTGCTGATTCTCAGATTGATGAAGTTGAAGCAGCAGTGATTGCTTGGGTGACCGTAAACTCTTAACAGCACAATACAGCACAGATTTGAGTTACTTCAGAGACTAAAATCAATAAATTAACACCAGCCTTTTGCTTGCACTCGTAACCTGAAAAGCCTCTGTTTTCAGATTATAAGTTTGTGTGCTGGTGATGAGCAGTGCAATGTAATGCTAAATGGGAGTCATTCTTAGTCAGTGGTGGTTTCTGATATGAGCGATATGGACATCTACACAGGGCAGCACGACGTCATATGTGGGGGGTGGGTGCTGGGGGGGTTGTTCACCCAGGGCACCAAACGGGCTAGGACCGCCACTGCTAACCGTGCTGATTGATCTCTAAATGGTGGACTAACACAACACCAACCCGGTGTAAACAATTTCGGTTGCTGTTTTCAGTAACTGCAGTGAGCAGTCTGAGTCTCTAATGTATTCAGCTTTGTCAGTATATACACAGTATATGAAATATGTTTGAGTCACTAGCTATCTTGACTTAACTAGACTTGAGCTGTTTAAAGCTTTTCAATGTACTTAAAGAAATGACGACATATTGCAAATTCTGTGGATAGCAGCGTACAGGGCAAAACGATCTAAAGCCTTATTTATCGAGTTTAATTTTATAAACAAATTTTTACTATTAAGACAAACTGTTGATGTGTTTCTCTGCTTTCAAATCAGCTGGTGCTTAGTCTTAAATCTTTTCAGATCAATGAAAAAAGCAGCTGTTTAATCTTCCCATCTCCATTAATGGCATGATATCTTCCTGCTGTTGTTACATTTATTTTATGTGTAAACATTCATCTAAAAAAGCAAAAAAAATTCTGTTTTGTGTATGAAAAGACATGAATATGATTTTTTTTTACACAATTTAATGACTTGATAATGTGATTTGTGTGCATACACCTGCTCAGAAACGATTGCATTGTACCCAGTGTTAAAGGCAGCATAGAGCTTCTTTTGTACAGTAATAGACAACCATGTTGTGAACATTTTACTATAAATATACACACACACACACCAGCTACTCTGGAGCAGATTTTTATTATTTAAAGAACACACACAGACAAATGGATCACCTTGTGCTATATTTGATTTCATAGAGTTAATATGGTCAGTACTGGTCCTGATATCCATTCAGTATATGAGCTTGGTGCATCAGTACAAAAACATTTTTCTTCATTGAATGTGTTTTTAAAACTTTTGGAGAACACTGTGAACCAGTATTGAAATTGTAACACTGTTTCTGCATACCATTCACGTTTCCAGACAACGTTTATTTATTGGGGCCTAAAGAGAACAGCAATCTATTTGTCTGGGCACAAAGATGTGCCCTGCGGTTTTAAACATTGTGTAACTCATCACCTATGATGTGGTCAGAAGATGGAACGATGTGATACTTCATATCAAAGCTGCTGATATAAGCTGGTGTATTGATTGTACCCTTCAGCAGTACTGGGTCATTCTCTCTCTCTCACTCTCTCTTTCTCTTGTTCTCCCCATCTCTCTTTCTCTGGGTTGTGTGTGTATGCAGAGATTCAATATGAAGGGGTTCAGAGGCAGTGTGTGTTCAGGGCCATGTGTCACGCTTGCTTCCACAGATTGTCACTTATTCTCTAATGAGCTGCTTCTGCTCTAATCTGTTTTACGTGTGTGTGTGTGTGTGTGTGTGTGTGTGTGTGTGTGAGCAGAGTTCTTAATCATCCTGGAATTGTGGGTGTGGTTTTTCAGTTCATGTGTTGGCAAGAAATATTTCATTTTGTGTACAGAATAATTTTTGACCATTTCTATTGGCTCTTTAAAACTTTTTTCTCTATGTGTGTAAAGTGTTGCTGATCTGTCTAATCAATTATCCAGCCAATCAATCATTCTCTTAATTAGTCGACCAAATCAGTCCTTTTTGTTCATGTGAATAAATGTGTGATCAGATATGAAATATTACATGTTGCATGTTTTATTTGTGGTCACTTGTTTTTTTTTGTTTTTTAGATACTTCCAAAGTTAGGTTTTTTTCCTCCTGAGGGATAAATTGATCAATCGTCTAATTTATTCACAGCTGCACTATACAGACTTGTGTAAAAAGTAGTGCACACCTTTCTAAAACTACATTTTATTGATTGTTTAAATACAAATAAGTGAATGTTCCCTGTAGAGATGAACATCCATCCATCTATTCTCACCTGCTTAATCCTTATCAGGGTTACGTTTAGTCCCCTACCCCCTCACTGGGCGCAAGGCAGGGCATTACACTATTCAAGCCCAGGACAGGGCGCCAATTCAGAGATTAACTTGTTACTTATTTTAACATATAAAATCAAATAAATGTGTAATTGGGTATCCAAATGTATTACATGTTGGGCCTAAACAATATCAAATGTGCTTATGCAGTGTGCAAGTTTTTGAGAAAGTTACAGCAGACTGGAAAGCCAGTGAATGGCTTTTAGAAGGATTGTCACCTTTAATGTCAGGCTCTTATATCTGTAATCACTACACACTGTCTGATGAGCATACTGCATCAATGAGGAGGCTGTGCAAGTGATGTTTTCAGTAACCCTCCCATCCTGTTTATCTGTGTCTGGACCCAGCCTTGTCCAGCAAATGTCGATTTGATTTTGCACCCAGAGCCTCCTAAAGATCCTCCCTTCTCATTCATGTGGTGTGTTGATTCCAGAAGAGCTGAAATGTATTATGAGTAGTACAGAGTACTGGTCTAAAAATATGCTCATGTAGACCTTTTGTTATCTCACATGTGCTCATCATTCCTGCCTAATCTGATCAAACATTGAATTTTTATAAAAATCTAATTAATATTCAGCTAATATTTTAACAAAAAGCTCAATGTGGAGCGTTTGTCAACATACCACTTTATTTGCCTTGAAGCTTTAGCATAGAGTCTAGAAAATGGTCACTAACTTAAAGCCGAGTTTGGAAAATGGTGGTGACAGCAGTAGTCTTACGTGTTTATTTTAAATGGGTCTTTTTAGAGGATTCTGAATCCTGCTGACCATACCGACAGTGTTCATCCAGAATATCTTCTGCTTGATTTTAGATTTTTAATAGCTTGTTCAAGATTGCACTGATTGTATTCATCAGTCTTGTTGATCATTGTCCTCTTCCTCTTTTACCTTCAGCTGGTTCAGCATAAAATTATTTTCCAGTGAACAGGTTCCTCTCACAATGTATCCAAAATTTGATTCCAATTTGTCATGTTTATCTGCTCCAGGGAGTCATATTCTACTGGCAATACTTCTATACTGGGACTAGACGAGCTGTGTGTGCGCATTTGTGCATCTGTGTATCAGAAAACGGGTGCTGATACAGTCATATTAGACCGTAGACTTTTTTGGCCTCTGAACTCATTGGAGTGTTCACTCAGTGGTGACTCCTGACACTTTCGTCTTTGCTCTTGTGCTCATTATAGAGGTTAACTGTTCCACTGTGGTACATTGATTGCTCTGTACCACTCGCTAGAGTCATTGTTCCCCTCTAAGATCACCACTCTTTGGAGGCACTCAATGTATGAA
>BRDA01045429.1:0-16695 GCA_036984385.1 Crenuchus spilurus
GGTTGTTTATTGACTAATATCTCCTATTCTAGTGATTAATAGTGTTTATTGAGGTTGTTTATGGACTAAAAAAAGCCTAGCTCTGCTGGCCATTGGAGGACATTAGTCAAGTCCCTGGAAAAGACGCCTTGTTGGTACGACAGGATCACAGATCATTTTCTTTAAAAGGAGTGGAGGGTAGAATTTACGTATAAATAAACCGACACATTTTATGATGTAGCCCAAAATTGAGCTTCCCCTCCTTGAAAGACCAGCATCCGCCACTGGTGTACGTGCTAACCACTAAGCCACCGTGCCACCCACAATTTTCATTTGTTCTACATTGTTAGCATTATATGTTCACATTTTCAGTCTGTACAATGCTGAGCATATTTGAGTTTTTATAGTAAAAATATTCCATGTTTTCAAATCTGGTTTTGTTGAATGTTTTTGATACAGTATGTCAAAGTGGTCATAAAGGTGATGTTGTGCTGAAAAAGATCTCAGATATTTGGAAGATATTGGTTTAAAAACTTTAAAAAAGAATATTGTGAAAAAGTTCATTTGTGTTCATATTTGAATTCAAAATGTTAAACAGATATTTTATATTAATTACACGTGACATATTTCAGACCTTTTTGTTTAAATGTTGATCCGTATGGTTATTAATTCTTGACAATCAGAAATATTAGAATATTTCATTTGTAGTTATGAGTAAATTACTATTCAACATTAAAACAAAAACGGTTTGAAATGTCACATAACATGTAATGCTTATAAGATATTTGATATTTATGAATTCAGTTATGAAAAAACTTTTTATGATATGGTAAGGTTTGGAGATGCACTAGTGTCAAGCAAAATCACTAGCTTTCAAAACGTAGCCCAGACTCTCAAGTGTTAATGACTAAAATTGCTCTGTATTGTGCTACATACTACTCAACCTTTGTGAGCTTTGAGAAGCGATATCCTCTCCATCAGCTCCACCTTTGCCTTTCGACCATAGCCGTAACAAAAGATTGCCATCAGAGCCTGTTTCCTAGGTTACAACCATAGATCTGAGCCAGACAGACAGTTATAGGGCTTTGAGGAGAACAGTCAGTGACCCAGCTTTTTTGGTGACTTGAGTGTGTGTGTGTAGTTCAAGAGCAAAATCTGTGACCCGTCACCATCACAATGGTCAACTTCAATTACTCTATCTTACACAGGTCACAGTAATAGCACTGACCATGTAGTATGAGTGGATGTCTATTGAAAGAGCTTTCATTTAATTTCATTTCAACAATGACAAACAAACAAACAGCTGTTGAAGAAGACAGGAATGGTGACTATTGCATTGTTAGTTTTCTTTCTGATTGGCACTCGCAGTGGAGTGTCCAGTACAGGGCCAGACTACTGACCATACCAGTGCCTCTCCAAAAATGAGAATAAAGTGGAACCTCACTTATCATTTGCCTGGTTATCATACAATTCAGTTATTGTCTAAATCTTTTAGAGAAATTTTGTTCCAGTTATTGTTCATCCACACGGTTTTTGTTGGCATACCCATAGAGCTCACTGCTAATTTCACAAAAACAAAGCATCCACCCACTTGTTCATCACTCACCCATGCAATCATCATTCATTCTGGCTTTGTTTCTTGTTGTTTCTCTGGGTTTTTTCCTCATTTATAATGCACAAAACAAACTAAAACTATAATTAAACTATAAACTATACAAACAAGATTTATTCTATATAAAATGTATTTTTGTTAATATTTTGCAGTGTCTGGAACAGATTAATGGATTTACATTATTTCATATGGGAAAGATGGCTTCAGTTATTGTTCATTTCAGTTATCATCAGACACTTTAGAACGGATTAATGATGAAAACCGAGGTTCCACTGTATTGTGTTAAAAGTCATTTGACTTTATTTTATTTTATTCAAAAAGGTAAAAATCTGTTGTGTACAAAATCTTCTAAAAATTATATTGTAAACTAATTCTTGTTTAATATTTAATTCAAAAGGGTAAACAGTCATATTTTAATTTCCTAGGCAAAAAATGAGCACCTTTTGTGTTTAAGGTGGTAGTAACTTCAGGCTCCTGAAGGTGGCACTGCATGAGGACAATCAGGCTATAAATATCTGTGGGGTGTGTGACGGGATTCATAGATTGAGAAGAGTTTTTTGATGTGTGGCTCATAAAGCAGATGTTAAAGATGGGCTACATGTAATGATTGTATTTATGTGTTAAAGGCCAGAGTGTGAAGGAAGTAGCTGAATTTGCAGGTGTATTGAAGTGTACAGTCATACGGGTCTACCAGCAGTGGAAACAATTCCAGTCTACAGAATATTCTTCTCAGAACTGTGTCTGAAAGACAAAACCAAAGGATAGGAACCCCTGGTGGGTTTCACGGCTTGTGAATGAAAATCTCTTCACTTTCAGACAAGACTTGATTTAGAAGTCAGTGTAGTTATTTCACAACCAGTTTCTGAAAGAACCAATATATAACTGCCAATCTATAACTGTTTTGTGACCCATTTTCCACTCATTGAATGGATTCACTGCACTGTACCACCTTTTCTCAGTCTGTGAGTCCTGTCACACACCCCACAGCTATTTATAGCCTGATCATCCTCATGCAGTGCCATGTGCATAAGTCTGAAGTTAGCACCACCTTATTACCATTTTTTTTGTCCAGGGAGCTAATATTAATTTCATCATAGGTCTTTATATGTGTTCAACACCATTTGTAATTTAGCCTTAGCTCACAAATGCAGTTAATTACAGATCCACCTCAAAAAATGTGTATATTGTGAAAATGGATTTATTTGTTCATAACTTAATTCAAAAAGTACATTTTCCTATTTAATATTCATTACATGTCAAGTGACAATTCAAGCCTTTTTCTTTGTTTTACTCTTTATCAGTGTGGATTCTAGTTCATGAAAATCTGAACTCCAGAATCTTAAATTATTAGAAAAATTCAATTCTAGTTTGATGAAATTACTTTTCAAACAGTATCAGCATTACATAAAAAGATCTGAAATGTCACTTTGTGTGTCATGAATATAAAATATAGTTTTGATTGAAATTAATGACACGTGTTTTTCCACAGTATTCTGTTTTTTATTGTATATCTGTAAATATAGAAGTGACCTAATGCTGTTTGTTTAGTGCTCTGATGAATCACTGTCTGTAAAAATATTTTCTTAGTCAGCCTGATCTCCACAGATGACATTAAGAAGCCGTGTGCCTGTGCATGGCCTGTCATTATGCAAAATCACAAATAAACCCCTGCTGTATATTTTAGAGCTGTTTCCTGTTGACTTAGCCCATCTTTAATGTGACCATTAATTGACAGTTTTTGTCCACCTGTTAAGACCAAATTAATCTGGGAACTGATTTTAATTACCCTTTACCCTTTATGTAACAGAGAAATTGGTTGTGCAATTGTAAAATGCATATATAAAACTGATATATTATACACCAATCTGCCATAGCATTAACACCACATTCTTGTATCTACACTCAATACCCATTTTATCAGCCATACAGGAGCACTGTGTAGTTCTACAATTACAGACTGTAGTCCATCTGTTTCTCTGTATTCTTTAATAACCCCCTTTCTCCTGTTCTGATTAGTACCCCCACAAGGACTCCATAGAGCAGGTATTATTTAGGTGGTGTGTTATTAAACAATGTCCCCTCACTGTCTGCTCTATTAGATACACCAACCAGTTTGATCCACTCTGTAGAGGTAAAGTCAGTCCTTTTTTGGCCACACCAGTGTCACTGCAATGCTAAGACATATCCAACACACACATAATATCTGTTCTGTGGTGGTTATTTGGGGTGCTGATTATTGAAGAACAGGTAAAAGGAGGTACACAGAGAAACATATAGACTACAGTCTATAACTGTAGAACTACAAAGTGCACCTGTAAGATCAGTGGAGCTAAAATGGACAATAAGTGTAGATACATAAAGGTGGTGTTAATTTTATGGTTGTTTGATGTATGTGTTCATGTATGTTATCCTAAGCTCACAAATACAGTGGCCCATGTGCAGCAGAACAGGCCCTAACCATGACACTACCACCACTGTGTTTCACAGATGGGATGAGGCTAGAATGCCATGTTCTCATTTCTCCAAATATAACACTTCTCATTTAAACCCAAAATCTATATTTTGGTCTCCTATTGTTTCTCCTTGCAACCCTGCCATGCACACCACTGTTGTTCAGTGTTCTGATGGTGAATTCATGAACTTGTGTTCCTTTGTGACCTCACAGGCACCTCACACTTTGCTCTTGGAGTGATGTTTTTTGGTCGACCACCGCTGGGGAGGGTAACAATGGCTTTGAATTTCCTCCATTTGAACATAATCTGTCTGACTGTGGATTGTTGGAATTTAACTATTTAGAGATGGTTTTCTAGTCTTTCATGAAGAGCATCAACAACTCTTCTTATGAGGTTCTTAGAAATCTCCTTTGTTCATTTCATACATTTCCACAAACATGTAAAAATACTTATGCTGTGTCCAAAATTGTAAATATAGACAGTACGTAATGCAGTGGATACAGTACACACTGCTTGACTGGTAAAGCAGTAGGCTTTGTCAGTACACAAGCATTCAGTATCCAGACAACACTGGAAGTATTACATCTGCCATCTTACCAACATCTTGTGATGTAAAAAATCACATCTCCACCATAAAATTCCCGGTATACTTTAGTTTTTCTCAGTCGATTTGGTTCATTTCTCAGATCAGAATTGAAATTCTCAAAACTATTCATTCAGTCTCCACATCTCTGTCACTTGTGCACATCATAATAGCATTTCACATTGTTTCTCATTGTGTTTCTCATTTTGCAAATGCTTTTGTACATTCATGCAAATGCTCATGTACAGCTGTTTTTTGCATTATCAGTTGCTTATGTCATGTTCATTAAAATATGTTCTACTGATTGTCTATTGAATTGTCTTTCCCTCCAAAACATTTAGGCTTTGGGTCTTCACCTCAGTCATTACATGCACAAGTGCTGAACATGCTGTCATAATCTCTCAGAAATCATTTTATATTTCTATGAAATGTTTTTGGTCAATTTTAGTAATTTGTCCTAAATTAATTAAGTTGTTGAATCTTGGCTTTCATTTAAGAAGGAAATTTTGTTTAAACTGATTTAGATTTATACTGTGTCAAATGATAGTCAAACAACTCTCAACGACACCAGATAAGCATGAAACAGCTGTACAAAGTTCAGAGACATGGTGACAGAGTGATGAATTGTTAAGTACAGTAAAACCATTACGCAGACTGACACATTTGCTGTGGCTGTAACATCTGTAACTATTTCTTGTCCAAAATGAACATCATATGTACTTCATTTCTCTGGCCAATTTCAAACACAGCCCGACCAATTTGGCACCTCATTTAGCAATATTGCAGACATTTGATGGCATAAAGTTTGAACATTTCCTCGTGCAGTTGGTAAATGTAAGGCTGATGTTTCTAAACGATAATAACCTGTCATTAACCTGTGAGTATGTGACAGTGATGCATGTTAATGAATTCTCTCAAATTTTCACCACTATTTAGTAAACTAAATCATCCCTATGTAGTGGTAATGAGGGTGTAGGGAGTGATTTCGATTAGTGATGTGTCGTTCACGAACGATCCGGCTCTAAAAGCCGGCTTTTTGAAGTGAACGATTGGAACCGGGTCCACAATGGGAGCCGTTTTTTTCCTTCAGTATCTCGCTCACAGAATCTCTCTCGCTTCTCCATCTCTAGTAGTTCAAAACTGGTGTTGTTCACATGGTCTTTTTTATCCTTCATAGTTTTATACTTTAATTTAATAGCACTGTAAGTGATACTTGTGTTATGGTGCCTTTTTGTTATGAAGCTGCTTTAATACTTTTTCGTACTGTGGTGGGTATTTGTATTTAATACAGTGAGTTCTCCATCTCTAGTAGTTCAAAACTGGTGTTGTTCACATGGTCTTTTTTATCCTTCATAGTTTTATACTTTAGTTTAAAAGCACTGTATTTGATATTTGTATTGTGGCAGCTTTTTTGTTATGAAGCTGCTTTAATACTTTTTCGTATTGTGGTGGGTGATTGTATTTATAACTGTTTAATTTATTTTATGTCATTTTTGTGGAAGTGGTGCTATTTTGTGATAATCAAATATTGCACCCTTGGTACGCGGAGCGAGGTATGTTTGGCACTGATTTAATGTATATGTGTTACATTAATCTTAAGTTTGTTTTCCATGTATTTGTGGCATTATTTGATTTGTTTGAGTTAATACATTTCATTTCAGTAATGCTAATTTCATTTCTGACAAATACATTTGTGACTTGTAATAGCTAACAGTGCATATGTATTTAATTGTCCTACACTTTAATTTTGATGTTATTTTCAT
Organism: Crenuchus spilurus; assembly: GCA_036984385.1. NCBI lineage: Eukaryota > Metazoa > Chordata > Actinopteri > Characiformes > Crenuchidae > Crenuchus > Crenuchus spilurus. Next base: position 6,391 of record BRDA01045429.1, read on the forward strand.
TTTAGATGGTTGCTTGTTACTCAAATTTGTATGATAATTTACTTTATTTGTAAAGTATTTTGTTTATTTCTTATATTTCTTAGTTTTCACGGTGCTCGCTACGGTGTTCGTCATAGTCAAATCCATATTTGATGTCCAGCAGATGGATGTAAAGATTAAGAAGAAAATAAATTCAAGCATCTGTTAGAAACTCTCTGCGTCTTATTCTTCATAACCAAGGGATGCTACAAATTAAAAAACTAAATCAAATTCAGCTCCAGACCATTTTATTAATTTAACATTTTTATTTGGACCATTAAATCAAAAGCAGAAAAGGCAAGCTGGTATTTGTTTTTTTTTTTGTATTATATTTAAAAATTAAATAATGAAGTATTTTCATATTCTCTTTTTTATTCTGATTTGAATATCAATTGAATGAATGATACACCGATTATGCTTTGGCAGGTATTTCATTGAAATGATTTCTCTACCTTCCTTTTTTAACCTCAGGTTTGAACTCCTCCACAGCTCCTGGTGAATCATGGGAAAGCACAGTGTGCTGTGGTAGCATACCTGAAAATATCTCCTGATTCAGTAGGTAATCCAGTTATTTTTAACGTACTGCTTGATGAATACTGTGTAGTCGGACACCCTCGCCAATCTCGCCTACTGCTTTTGTTTACATCTCAATGAGTGAATGAGGCAGAAACTCTAGAAGTGGGGGAATTCCCTTTAATGCCCACCGTAATGCTGGCATCTTAATGATGTTAGAGTAGGGTGAAATCCTCAGAGCAGTGTGGCCTAACATAATGATCGTAAAAGAGTTTCAACTTGGTGAACCCAAATGAGCCTGCTTGCTACGTTCCATTTGGCAGTCCCTGCTCTGTGTGTGGGGCTAAACGCAGTGTTTTTCACACATGAAGGGGATAAGTTTTGGTCACCCCCTCATGGTCTTTTAGGTTGCTATAGAGACATAAAACTAATTGCAGGGATTGGGGGAATATTGTCTGGTGCTGTATGTGGGTGTGTACAGAAATAAGAGACGGAGCTCTGTCTGCACGACTCGATTGGGATTCTGGTTTAACTGAATCTCATTTAAGAGATATTTCACTGCTTGGGTTTGAAAGACTTGCAACATGCTTCAGTCATCAGGTTTAAGTACCACCTAAGGAAGCTTATCTAAACAAGCTATAACTGAGCCATGCACATTTCATCCAAAATTAGAACTACAAACATAATGTCAATATAATTCTCATTTTTTACACACACTACATGTCCAAATGTTTGTGAACACCCTTTCTATTGAATACTCATTGCTCACACAGATGTACAAAACCCCAGCTTGTCTAGTCCCTGTAGAGAAGTACTGCCAATAGAATAAGACTCTCTGGAACAGATAAATATGAACCTATTGTAATTTGTCTAATGCCAGTTGTGGGCTAGAGGGATATAAAACCACCCAACATTGATCTATGGAGCAGTGGAACTGTGTTCTGTGGAATGATGGTGCTCTAATGACTCATTTGGGATGAGTCAGGGATGAGGTGGGGTAGTGATCCTGACCTTACTTTTGCTCGTGTGGCTGAATCCAATCAAATTCTCACAGAAATGCTCCAAAGACTTCCCTGGACAGTTGAGACAGTTACAATAAAAACTGTCAGGTATCCAGCCTATTTCAACCTGTTTGGCTGACATCTCTACATGGAGGACAATCCACCAACTGAAGCTCAACCCTAGCAAGACTGAGCTTCTATTCTATTCTTCTGTTCTATTGTATTCATTCATCTGACCCTTTCAAACTCAGGATGCCACCCAGGTGCTTGTCCAGTCTCTCGTTATCTCAAGATTTGACTACTGCAACTCACTCCTGGTTGGTCTTCCTGTAAGAGCCATCAGGCCCCTGCAGCTGATCCAGAATGGAGCTGCTCAGCTGGTCTTCAATCAACCCAAGTTCTCTCGCATCACTGCACTGCTGTGTTCACTTCACTGGCTTCCTGTAGCTGCTCACATCAGATTCAAAACCCTGATGCTTGCTTACAAAGCAGGAAATTGACCAGCACCTCTCTACCTAATGGTAATAGTCAAGTCTCAAGCTGAACATTGAGCCCTTCAACCTTCTGGTACGGCTCAGCTTGACCCACCATCCTTCAAGACACGTGGAAGACTGGCATCAAGACTCTTCTCTGTCCTGGCACCGAAGTGGTGGAACAAACTCCCACTGGTTGTTCTAACAGCAGAGTCCCTCACAGTCTTCACACACAGACTGAAGAGCATCTCTTTGTGGAGCACTTAAGTCAGCACTAGTTTAAACACTTATTGTAATACATTGTAAAGCTCTTATATTGTGTATAATTATGTCTCTTTACTTCTTTCTAGGTATTAGTGATGGTTTAGTTCTAACAGTGTCTGAACTGAAGAGTAGTTTAGACTCCAACCTGTCTATGCTAGCTGAGATAATTCTCTTAATGGAGACAAAACACTGTTGTGCATCAGAGCATCTGCCAAAGCTGTAAATGTAAAAACAAAGTAATTTAATACCTTTTGATTTCAGAAGAAACAATGAATGAATTGGTGTCCTAATACTTTGATCTTATGAGAGCTCATATTACTCATTATAGCCTGGGTACCTGACATGTTTAGGATTTATGTTAAAAATTGATTGTACTTCTACAAATTCTTGCATGGTTTGGTTCCCTCTTTTATTGGAGATGTATTCCTGTCAGAACACTGAAGTCAGCGAATCACAATTTGTTTTGTGTTCTGCCAGGTCTCAAAGAAGCAGAAGGGGGAGCATGCTCTGGCTGATGAAACATCTAAGCTATGCAATGGTCTTCCTTTGTTAATCAGGAGGATAATTCTGTAGCTGTTTATATCTGTATTGTGTAATATTTGATGTGAACAACTGAGTGTTGTTTGTGACTGGACACTGTGCAAAATGTAAATAAATGTAAATAAAAATAATGTAATGATTTGCAGATCTCATAGACTCAGATCTCATAATTATTAACCCATTTAGAACTTAATGGCAGCAACAATACTTCAACAGGACAACCACCCTAAACACTGCTCAAAGTCTACTAAGGCCTTCATTTAGAGGAACAAGTACAACATCCTGGAATGGCCATCTCAGTCCCCAGACCTGAATATTATTGAAAATCTGTGATGTTATTTAAAGCAGGCTGTCCATGCTCGGAAACCATCAAACCTTCAACCAGAATCCAGACTCTCATTGGCAGCTATAGAAAGCGTTTAGAGGCTGTTATTTCTGCAAAAGGAGGAGCTACTAAATATTGATGTCATTTTTTGTATGGGGTGCCCAAATTTATGCACCTGCCTAATTTAGTTTAAATAATTATTGCACATTTTCTGTAAATCCTATAAACTTAATTTCTCTTCTCAAATATCACAGTGCTCATCTGCTATATGATATATTTAACTGAAAGTGCTGATCTGAACAGCCAATTATTTATAAAGAAAAATCATAAAAATTATCAGGGGTGCACAAACTTTTACATAGCAGTGTATTTTAAACACAATTGGAATGTCAATCATTTTTGCAGTGTAGTTATCATTAAAATCTTACTCTGACATATAACATTATGTACTTTCTTTCTACAATGTTGTCAAATGAATATTACAATTTCAGAACCTTTGCCTATTGACATTATATATTGACATTTCATGTCCACTCAGAAAGCACTCCAGTAGTCATTTTCCATCCATCCATCCATCCATCTTAACTGCTTAATCCTGGATAGTGTCTCAGTAATCATGTTTCCATTGACCATTAAATATCGCAAATTAGAATTGTGAATAAAAATTTGCTTAATGGAAACGTGACGATTGAAAAAAAACCTCACGCTTTTTGATAAAAGTCTTTTGCGCTAAGATGAGGTGGTTTTTCAGTCGTATCAAAATTGGTTTATGTCGCAAAAGTGTAATGGAAATATTCGAACTGACTTTTTTCGCATCAAGGGAGTCACATGATCAACAACCGGACATTTCTATTGGCAAAAAAGACGACGAAGAAGACGACAACAGCAGAAAGTAAGAGGATGAAGATGACGCGGCATATTTGGAATAACGAGGAGAATCCTTGGACAATGTGCAGCTGCTCCACTAGAGATCTCACAGCATCACAAAGTTCATTAAAAGTTGAGTGTGTCATTCTAAAATGTTGAATCCACAGCTCTTCTGTAAAATCATCGACTACAGTTTCCCAAAAACGCCGCATACGTAGCCGCTCCCAAGTATAAGGGGCTTGTCGCTCCAAAGCCTCGATAAGTCGCCGTCTCCTCTGATGGCTGATGATGAGCACTAGTGCCGTGGTAGCAGTATGTATAAAGCTGAAGTATGTGTTTACATCCACTGCCGCCATGTTTGTAATGACTTATCGCGAGAACAAACATATTCACACGTGATTTTATAAAAGTATTTCACATTTAATGGAAACACCACAATTGCGAAACTTTTGTCGAATTGTTTTTTCAACAAAACAGAATATCGATAAAGTTTTGCACAAAACTGCAATGGAAACACGACTAATGAAGAACTTCATTTTAAGTCTGTAAATTGTCCTTTAAAAGCTCATATTGTTCAAGCAGACGTTGAGTAGTTCTGATGAATGTGTGCATTGCTTAAGGAATGAAAAACATTTTTGGATGAAATATAACCATTATCACTGTTCTGTTTGTCTCAGTATAAATATTTGTGGACTGATTTATTCAGCCTATTCTGTATACTGCAGTCTAGTCTTTATGTCCCTTCCCTGTGTGCCAAGTCTGGTTTCCATATTTGAATCTCAGGCTGGACTCTCTGAACAGCTTCTGCTGAAATGAGCTAAAATGAGCTCATAAACACTTCATCCTATTCTCTCTCTCTCTACCCCCTCTCTCACACACTCTCTCTATGGAACTGAAAGTTTTGGATGGGTTTTCACGAGCACTGAAGATGGTGAGTCATGCTGAGATTTAGAGCCACTAGGTTGCAGAAGGTAGCACATTCCACATGGGAGCCCTCCTAGGCTACAGTCCCAGTTGGGAATTGCTGCCACTGACAGGTCTAGACTGCAATATAAGGTGTTTTCTGTCTTATTTTGTCTATATGTCTTCATTAAGCTAATATCTTATGCACAGTGGCCATTTCATTAGACACCAACATTGAACTTAATGCCAGGCCACTTTGCTCCATTTACACTAAACCATTCATTAATGCCATTCTTAATGAAGCAGTACAACAAAATAATAATAATAACATGAAAAAGTTCATTTGTGTTTATAATTTAATAAAAAAACAGTCACATATGTATTTATTGGATGTATTTCAAGGCTTTTGTTGGATGTAATATTGATACTGTTTCTGGATTTCTGATTTTCATGCACTACACAGTCATATCTTAATACAATCGCCAACTACTTTAAAGTAGGAATAACCACCTCTGGCTCAGTGTTTGTTTAATCCCTGACACTTTCTTTGCTGCTCCTTAGTTGATAATAGAAGTTAACTGTTCCACTGTGTCATGTCTATTGCTTTGCACCAGTCGTTAGAGTTGTTGTTCCCCTCTGGCATCAGTGGCCTGTAGGGCATCACTGTTATGCTGTTGGAAGGCTCTCAAAGTATGAGAAGTTCATTCTCAGTACACCTTCACTACAGCAGCTCTAGAACATCCCGTAAAGTTACCAGTTTCTGAGATGCTACCACCCTTCACCTGGTACCGTTATCATGCCCTTTTGGACATCAGTCAGATCACGTTCTTTGCCCATGAATGTTATTTTACACTCTGCTACAACTGACTGGTGTGCTCACTTACATGCAGTAAACACTGTCACGTGAGTTCCTTCCAGACCAGTGGTGGTTATATTCTGATATGACTGTGTATAAGTCATAGTGATCAACAGTAAAAAAGGCTCTAAATATGTCACAAATAAATAGAAAACATCACCTGTTTGAATTATGGACACAAATGAACTTTTAATGAGTTTATCATGCACAGCATGAACACTTACATACCAGTGAAGAGCTGAAGATAATAAGTACTCTAAATACCTGTGTCTTACAACCACATCCTTCACAATTCTATCTAATAGCTTTGATGAGGTTACCATGCTACTACCTAGATTGCAGTCAATTTTGGAGCAAATTTGACCCAATTAAGGCACTTACGTGTCAGTTATAGCAATGCTCTATGTATGATGTTTAAGGTTTGTCATGGTATTTGAACTCCGTGCCACATATGGCCCAAACACAACCTACCATGTGAAATCCCATTTCTATGTTGGACCAAAGCTGACCCAAATATAGCCAGCCAACTGTATCTTTCCTGAGTTATGGTATAATGCATGTGCCAACTCCCAGATTTGGATGAAATCATCAGCATAATGTCTTAGGGACAATGACAGGGACAGTCCTAGCCTGTTTGGTGCCCAGGGTGAACAACCCATCCACCACCCCCCAACCTAACCCAGGAGTGCATGTGGTCAATACAAAATCAATATGTAGGCTACGCAGGCTATAAACGCTACATTTTATGTTTTTGAGGGGGAGGGTGCGGGCAGGGCCGGGTGCTCATGCCACCTTTAACGAGATGCCGCTTGGGGCAGCTGCCCATGTCTCCCATATCAGAAAATGCCACTGGCCAATGAAAATGACTGTCACTTGTAGGTAGAGAAAATGACTGTAAATAGGGAAAAGCTAGTCTTTTTAATAGAACATTCTTATAACATCCATTTCTAATGTGGATCTCTTTTTCTGGAAAGTTATGAAAGATGGTGTTTAGATGACTTTGACCTTCACTGTCTGCTGTCAGCTGTCGGTTGTGCTGTTTAAGATGCAGTAGTATGCTTCATTTTGACTCTGTCCATCTCAGGTGAGCACTCACGCTCAGGTGCACAAATCGATTTCACTCTCCACACAGTGTGTGTGTGTGTGTGTGTGTGTGTGTGAAAGAGAAAACAGATAAAAGTGCTATTGACCACTGTCTTTATCTTATTTTTTGAGACATTTACTGTAATAATAGGATTTCTACATCTCTACAGCCACATGAGATATCTTCATTTAAACATACAGCTGCACAGTATAGACAGTAGACTGATACTGTTTTCACACTCATGGGCAATAAAATAGCCAAACCCAACATTGCTGAATATTAAGCCTTTTTTATCCTAGCCTGGCATGTAGTTAAACATGAAATAGCAAGAAGTAAGAAAATCTCTCCTGAGACCTGAGTCACTGTTTGCTTGTCACTACTTATTGCTGCAGTGAACTGTTATAAAGAGAAAAGCTTCCTGTACACAAATATAAAAGGCTAAGATTGAAATGTTTGGAATAAAATTCAAACACATATGTAAGTGTTCAAAATGTAAAAAATGTCTTCTGATTAGTGGTTATTTGATATTCTTCCAAACCTGATGCCTGAAATCAAGCCCCTGATCAGCATCTGAGCTCTTAATGCTTTTAAAACACCTCAGAGCCACTGCTGAAGTGAAAACTGTGCAGCAACCAAAACTATCCAGCCAACACTGTCCTGTGAGCTACTGTCTGACTACAAGGTGGACCAACAAGGTAGGTGTGTGAGCTAACATAGTGAACTCCAGCAGCTCTGCTGTGTCTGATGCTCTTATACCACCACCATGTCAGTGTCACTGCAGCACTGATAATCATCCACCACCCAAAGAGATCCTACTCTGTGGTGGTCCTGTGAGGGTCCTGACCATTGAAGAACAGGGTGAAGTAGACAGAGAAACAGATGGACTACAGTCTGTAGTGGAAGAACAATGTGCAGTTATATGGTCAGTGAAGCTAAAATGGACAGTGATTACTGAGAAAAAGTGTGTGTACCTAACAAAAAGGCAGATTGCGCAATCCTGTGAGTCCCCACAAGTGAGAAAATCTCCTCCAAAAAAAGCAAAATATCATGTTGCAGTTACTGTCTGAAATCACTTAACTGGTCTTCATTCGGCCAACTGCTTTAATTCTGACATGTACAAGATGCTAAAGGCACAGCAAGTCCCTACTTCACTCTCAGCTATTAAGAGAACAGGTTTTGGGCTCCAGCTGGCTCGGCAGACTAAGGTGCTGACATTATAATTAGAGGATTGCAAGTTTGAATCCCAGTCATGCTGCTTCACCATCAGCAGCCATGGGAAGATGGTGATTTATACCAATCACTATTAAAATTGCAACATCCGCTGACTCAGGCGTCCAACAGAGCTGGGGATCCTGAACTTTCCTCCCAGCACACTGGTGCCCAGTGACAATTTAATGGCAGCAGTTTGAAAAGTGACAGTGCTAGTCTTCACCCTCCTAGATTCAGGGACATTAAAAGTGATTGGGAGAATCCAAGTGTATGTGTGGGTTGATTGGCCATTCCATAATTGGGGGGGATATAATTGGTTAAAATTGGGTAAAAATAAAAAAGAGAAACAAGTTCTGAAACAATAGATGATGTTGTCAGAAAGAACGAGTCTGGAAGGTAATTTCTAGCAGAGACAATCAAATACTGAAATGTACAGATTTTAAAGACGGGAGAAAAGCCTGCAAAACTGTCAACAGAATTCATCAAGACCTCAGAGAACAAGGATCTTATGAGAAGAACAACAACCAGATGTAAGGGTCCGCCCTGCAATGGGGCAATTTGACCAACAGGGAACCACCTCCATGGCATGCTGATTGGACCCTTAAGGGGACCACCCCCATGACACAGTAGTTAGACCCTTACAGGACCACCTCTACAGAGTGGCAAATTGACCGACTAGGGGCTGACCCCACTGAACGCCGAGTGAACCTTCTAGAGACCCACTGACCCAGGGCAGCGAATCATTGCTGGGGCGAGCCCCTGTTCCCTTACTGGTCAGAGCTAGTAATCAGTTCACCATGCTCTGCTGGTTGCTGGCTGTTTTAAAGGCCCCACTGCCACAGTTTGCTGTGGAGCCATTTTCAGTCATGTCATTCATCACACCACCATTTCAGTTTCCTCGTCTGCAGATTTTTTCATAGAGGTTTAGCTTGACCCTGACTTCTGCCCCCCTAAATGTCAGTCCCTGGTGTCTCTTCTCAGTCTAGTTTAAGGAGGTCAGGGACGTGGCTTTCTTTATTATTTTGACTACTGTCAATATCTCAGGCGTGGTGTAGTACAGCATCTCCTCCTCCCATTTATGGCATTGAGTGGGCTGTGGTGGCCTGTCGATGCTGAGGTAGTATTCCAGCAGGAAGGCTTACTCCCCCGCAGCTTCCCTCGAGTGGCGCGAGAGGCTCCCCTGGGGTGATGCTGCATCTGCAGAGCATGGTAATCTACTTAGACCCACCCAAGGTGGCAGCACACCTCAGGACATGGTAGAGCTTCCACCCTGGCTCCCTCGAGGTATGCTTTGTTTTGTTTGAGCTCCATTTTTTACCATCTACTCTTAGTGCAGCAGAACTCCTGGCTACTGCTTTAATTTGATGCTGTTTTTCCATTTTATTTCAGTCGCTGCTTCCCTCTCTGTACTTGAGCCCAACCCGGAGGTGTCAGATGGGGCTGTGCTCCAGAGGGTGCTTGACTCCACCCTTTGACTCGCATCGGTCCCGTGACACCAGAAGGTTGTCTAATGAAGGTTTGTGTCTAGAAGATGTGTTCTCCACTGCTGCCTAAGAGAAATCAGGACAGAATGAATATTTTGGCAGGGTAATGAAAGTTGAGTGGATAAGCAGAACTGTGTGGACTGAGGATTGCATGGTAATGGTCCAGAGAGGTGCCTGGTGAAAAACTACAGCAGAGAATGCATTTCTACAACTACCAAACATGACAGTAGAGGTGTCATGGGGAGCCTTTTCAGCCAATCAAAGTCAAATAGTGTTGTGGAAAGTATTACAGAAAGGCTCACTTCCCACAATTATTTGCTGTTGTTGTCAACTGCCGCACTAGCATGATCAGTCACTAGGGTTAAATGTGTACAAAAGGCTAGTGTTACTGGTTTCAGGACCTGAGCAGGTGAGCCCTGAAGAGTGAGAGTGGAGTGAAGCAATTTTGGGTGGAGCAAAGGAGTGTCATTTCACAAAATTGGAGCATTGTGTTCTCGATCACATCAACATTGATCCCATATTGTTCCAGTGTAACACATGACAACAAAGTGATTATAGGACAAGTCTGTTCAGTCTGCTGCCATCTTGGTAAAGCTAGTAGTCAGGTATTCCCAGCTATAGAAGAGCAGGGTCCCATCTCTTTTCACTCTGTACAAGTGGGAGCTATCCTTCCCCAAGGATTTATGTTGGGTTCATTTTGTAACACAATTGATTTGATTGTAATGGTCTGGTCAACAGAGGAAGCCATTCAAGCAAAAACTGTCACAA
>BRDA01045433.1:0-18302 GCA_036984385.1 Crenuchus spilurus
TATATATATATATATATATATATATATTATTATTATTATTATTATTATTATTATTATTATATTACACAAAATTCACAATTCTACACAATTCTAATTCTTATTTATTAATTTACTCATTAATAAATTGGGTAAAAAGATAGTAATGCATAGACACATAAACAAATACAGTTCTACTTTGTATGTTAGGTAAGAATTTACATAGCTGAACCTGATTCATCAAATAATTACAGGAGCGCCCTGCTCCGTGTCGTGGAGTACTTTGCCTTTTCTTTGTCCATTAATTTTGTATGACAGGACACCTCAGTGGTGGTAATCCTTCACATATATGCATGCTGATGAATGGGAAACGAGAGACTAGCTTGCTGACTGGAACATCTTATACTAGCATAGTTACATTTTTTTAAGTATTAACAGTATTTTAATGGGCTCAAATTTATACAAAAACTGTGATTTATGAGGAGAAATCATGTAAGGTTTATTTTTGTTCTGATATCAAGTAAATTTGCCATATTGCCAGAATACAACACCTAGATAATATGAAAATACAAAAAAAGATAATGAATATAATTAAATTCAGCATTCAATAGTTTGAACAGTCACAGCTGAATCCAATCGATAAAAAATTATCTACTCACTGTCCTTATTATCAGCTCCATGACAATATACAGGTGCACTTTGTAGTTCTACCATTACAAACTGTAGTCCATTTATTTCTTTGTATACTTTGATAGCCCCCTTCTGTCCTCTTCACCACAGAGCAAGTATTATTTGGGTGGTGGATCATTCTTTGAAGCTGATGTGGTAGTTTGTGTTGAGCCACACAGATCTGCTGAAGTTTTTTAACACCTCATTGTCTCTGCTCAAGTGTGAGTAGACCACCAACTAAAAATATCCATCAAACAGTGTCCTGTGGGCAGTATTTTCTGACCGCCAAATGAAGTGCACGATCAACACAAACTGCAGCAACAGATCAGGTACTGTCTCTGAATTTACCATCATGTGTGTCTGCAGTGCCCTGTGGTGGTCCCCTGGGGGTCCTAACCATTGAAGAACATGGTGAAAGGAAACGAACAACATATGCAGAGAAAACAGTGCACCTACATAGTAAGTGGAGCTGATAAAATGGACAATGAGTGTAGAAACAAGTGGCTGGTCTGTGCATGTCATGAAATTTTAGTAACACATTTGTCATAAACTCAGATGCCATTTGGCGTCACTTCAGTAGCAAATCTGCTGAGCTTTGAGATGAACAAAAACAGTGTGTCTGGAACGTAATAGGGTGTTTTACAGAGAGACGCACATGGCTGTAAGTGTATCAGGCAGCCTCTCACATGCAGTGGCTTGAAGTATCATCAAACGAAAAGAGAACATTTTTGGAGGAAGCAGGCTCATAAAGGTAAATTACCTCTGCCTGTGAGCAACATCCGGCAAAGCCTGAAGTGCCTCTTCAATGCTTTTCCATCACAACTGCTGTAGAGGCTCACAACAACATCAGCGCGCAGTGACTCTGGAATATTTGCAAAGTCATTGATCGGAATTGAATATTGTGAATGCGACAGATACTCTGCTCTGGAAAATGTTTCAATTATGAATATATGAGAACGGAACAAAGAACATTCACCATAAAAAGAGCTCGAACATCATTCAGCTGGATCAGGACAGTTTGTATTGATACTTTATGAAGGTTATGGCTGCTATTTCATTATTATTATGCTATGTTCTTCATTCACCATAATAAGCCTATGAGCTCCTTTATTGTCCAAAGTCCACTGGCAATTCTCCAACAGAGTCCAATAGCAATTAAACTCAGCAACCTCTTTGTTGATGGCGTTTTCCACATCCTCAGTTAAATCCCCAGTTCTATCCCTAATGCATTATTCTCCGATTATAGTCAATTATCAGGCCGCAAGGTGAACAGGAAGAAATCTATTCTGAAGCTCAAGGATAAAACATAGCTCAATAACTTTGGCCTTAAAAGTTCCTATTATCCACACCAAGGTGGCCTTCATACTGAGGTATTAAAATGAGGTCACTGTTTACTAAGAGAAAGGAAGGCAAACATTTGTGATGCTCTTTGTGATTGAACTGGATTTGGAGAGACGGACATTTCTCTGATGGTGAATATTGATCCTCAAAATGAATGTTCTCTCTCTCTTTCTTTCTTTCTCTCTCTCTCTCTTTCTTCCTCTCCCTCCCTCTCTTCCTCCCTCCATCCCTCTGTGATTACTTTCAAATCTTTCTTACCCTAAATTACTTTTTTACAGCTGGAGTCAGGCCAGTGCAATAACCCAATCTAATTAGTTCATAGTTTAACATGCTTCACCAAAAATGTTTTAACCACACTGAGGTTTAATCTTCCTCAGGTTATTCAAGATCATCTTCTAACTTTAATAAAAGAAAATCCCCCACTTTTGAGATTCTTCACAGCTCAGCTAAGACATGCTGGATTCAAATTGGTAGGAAAAAGTAAATTATGCATTTACAACCAATTTATTTTTTATATTAAGATTTCAATTAAGTTAACTAAACAGACACCAATTAAATTTGTTTTATTCCATTAGAAATTCTATGAAAATGTGTAAATAATAGGTAGTAGTAGTAGTAGTAGCAGTAGTAGTAGTAGTAGTAGTTGTTGTTGTTGTTGTTGTTGAAAAAGTCAATCTTTTCAACATTTTATAGTTTAAGCATTTAATATCTAACATTATGCAGGCATAACTCAGCCGATTAGATATTCGAGGTGAAATAACCATGTTCTAACACAACATGAAGAGCATGCGTTTGTGGCTTCCATTAACCTGCATTGAACCTCATTACAAAGTGTAATTAGCAATTGCAATAGCTGCCCTTCATTAGAATCACTATTAACTAGTGTTGTAATACTCCAGACACAGATAATGTTTACTCTTAAACAGGTAATGAGTCCTGTGGGGATGGACTGTTATGTTTTCTATCAAATTCTACTGTTGCCATAAACGACTGCATGCTTGTACCCACCCAACACACCCAGGTGGGTCCCATATGGACATGTCAGCTGGGTCCAAGAAAGATTTGTCCACAGGTAAAATATTGACCACCACACGTTAATGGGTTAATGGCCCCTGATTCCAACACCGACCCTGGGTGGGTAAAAATAGAGCTCATCTGGGCTGCACACTACTCCCACTAGAAAAAAAATATATCTGTAAATTAAGAAAATCCACTATGAGCCCACATTTGAAAAGGCAAGGCTAGTGGGCTGCTCCTGATCCACAGTGGACAAAACTTACTGACAATGACCTTCAAATTCCCCAGATCTCAGTTGAGCATCTGTAAGACATTCAAAACAAAACAAAACAAAAAAGTGTAGTCCACAGCAGTTCCACATCACAAGTTATAGAAAGGATCTATGGCTATCATCATAGGACCAGATACCACAAGAACCTTCAGAGGTCTTATAGAGTCCATATCTTGGTGGGTCAGATGTGTTTGGATGGCTGAAGAAGGTGCAGTAGCATTAGCAAAGTAGCATATTAATGATACTATTTTTGGCTCATTGGTGTGTTAGAGAAGCAGAGCACAGTAGAAGCTAATGGTGTAGCTCAAAATGTACAGTTCACCTGTGTGTGAATCCTGGTTGGAGCATTTGTTCAAACGTGGCTAATATCGTTTAAGGCCATGACCTGAACTTTTATCTATTTACAGCGGCCTCTGAGTGTGCAGTCTCCGAGGAAAGTCTCCAGGGTCTGGGACCACAATTGGTTAAAAATAGGGCTCATCTGGGCTGTACACTACTCCCACCTGTAAACTCATCTTTCTAAATTAAGTAAATCCACCATGGGTCCATGTGGGATCCATATATAAACTACTACTGGGCTGGGCATCCCTGCTGGGTCCTAATAGCCCATCTCCATGTCCATCTTGAACCCAGCTAGACATGCAACCCATGTGGGCCCATTAAAGTGTGCTAGTTGAGTAAATGGAGAACATATTTATTATGCAATTGTCTTCTGGTAGCAGTAGTGCACATAATGTATTTTATAGCATCCATTTAAGGCATCATAGAGGTATATGTAACAAACTAAATCATGTTGGGAATATTGTAAATGTTACTAAGTTCATGTATTACACCACATGTCTGTCTGTGCTGTGAAAATGTACAGTTTTTTTCAACATATGTTAACATATGTAATGATTTTGATCTTTGTCCTTGAAATAAAAGGCTTCATACTGCATAAACATCTAACAAAGCCTTATACATACCCTTTGCAGGCATTAAGTCAAGTGTGAAATATGTTATCTCCAAACTAAATGTCAATAGATAACACCTTTCTCAGCACTGTAGGAGCTTTTAACAGGTTTCAGCAGGGATGGTCATGACTAACTGGTGATTCACAAAGAGATGAACCACCACTCAGTATCATTTCTATTCAACAATGGATCATTTATCACATACATTTTTAAACATAGAGAGAATAAAGGGGGAAAATACATCACCAGGTCTTGACCCAACTTAACCGATGAATCATTAATAGGGATATTTTCACTAACAGATCCAGTCACCTTTGCCATCCAGTCCATCTCTCATACTACCTAATAATAAAGATACACTCGGTACATATTAATCTAATGTCTAGACTGACTGGAAACTGGTAACAATTTGATTAATTTCTACTCTCAAAGAAAGGTCTTTATTCTGCATTAAGATGACATACCTGTCAAAATTCCAGATTTTCAAGGAAGTCTGCCTATTTGTCCCGTTGTGTTCACATTTGGTCATTTTGTTCCTTAATCTCCTAATATTGTAATGATACAAATTAAACATGTTTCTCTGTGAATAGTATGAATTGTGAGACCTGGCAACCCAACCTAGAGGCATGCACAAATAACCCTGTCTAACATGGATCAATCATCACTGCTCTGTGCCCAGAGGGGTTGTTCAAGATGGGCATAATGGGCTCAAACTTTGTATGTTTCTATGCCATTCCCACATTTTTTGAAAATCAAAGTAAAGTTTGTCCACTCTGTCTTTGGACTATGAACATTTGCCAGGGAATGTCCCCAACCTGGACCTACATTTGCCACTGAGACAACCCCTACCCAGATGTTCACCACCAAGGGATCCTATTTGCCAATAACCTGGAGTATTTCCCCGTTTTTCACAGCATAATGTTGCCAGGTACATGCATTTCATGCATTTTTAAGGGGCGAGCAATTAAATGGCAAGCAGGCAAAAGACACCCACCCAAAAAAAATAAATACAATTCTAAACTGCATATATAATCTTTATTATAAATCTTTACTGTTTCAACTAGCTTATCCTCAAGGATGAATTAATGACTCAAGGTAAACAATCTCTTTGAATAGAGACAGATATTACATAAATACAATAGGATAAATGTCTACATTTATTTACTACCATACTGACTTATAATGCTAGAAAATACTGATTTCAAACTGCTGAATGCTAATGAAGACACATGTAAACACAGTTCACAGATCCAAGCAAAAGATGCACTGATTGCTCATGCAATATTTTGTTGGTTCCTGTTATGAGATTGAAACTCTCTGCTGTATTACACAGCACATGTATTAGCAATTTGCCTTTGAGCAAGATTTACATTTGCTCTGACTGATATTACCTCCATGAAATTTACTATAATTGCTGCATTTACAGTTACTATGACATTGTAAATTGATTTTATGAGCAAATATGATGCAACCATATGGCTGGTGCACCACTCCCACTTTCATTACCATGACAGTATGTGGAATAATAATTGCATTACTTTGTTATTAGTTTGTTTGTTTTTTTGTTCATTCAGCCAACACCTGGTAAACCAAATTATGTTTATCATTAAGCCAGTTCAGTCCACTAAACTGCAAATGCTATATGAACATCTGCTGTGCCAATTCAACTTAAAATGTAAACTTTTTTGCTTTGCTGCTTCATGCCCTTGGTCATATGTAGGGCTATCACAGTTATTACATACTAGCCTGATCAAATTTAATAGAGAGAATCGCCATTTTTAAGCTGACCAGAGTTGTTTTCTATGGTTATCTTTAAGTGACATTTTTTCTTCTTAGTGTTATAACACCTATATAGGGCACTTGTGAGTAATGAGTAATGTTTGGTGATTTCAAGCTGTTTCTGTGGTCAGTTTGGAGCTACTGAGTATCAACCATAGACTGTAAATTGTATCAATAGCTCAGATGCAGGACGACTAATCACTTGTCTTAGTTTAAAGCCACTGGGTATTTCAGACACTCTGATACAGCTTGACATGGCTTCACTTTTTTTTTTTTTTCAAATTACACCTATCTAAAATAATTTTTTACCAAAGTGTTACACAGGCTTTTGTTCAGCACAAACTCAGCAACAACCATGACAAAACAGTAAGATTATTATAAATCTATATTTTGATGAAATCTGCTCTAAACTTTCCCAAAACCCATTTTTAGATGTGCTGATTTATTGTGAAAAAAAACCAAACAAACACTTTAAACATCTCTAGCTAAATTGAACTGAATAAGCAGAGGTACTACCTACACACTGGTCATTATAGTTTTTTTTTTTTTAGAAACTATGTGGTTTTATTTCTAATGCTTACGTAATGTGAGATGACACTCTGTTTTCCTCAGCCACTAACCCTACATTGAATATTCATGAGAGAGGTGTGAACACTCAAGGTGAAAGGTTTTTGTTCAGGTGAAAGCAATTTTGTTTGATGGGAGGTCTTTGCACATTCCATGGCCACTATTTTACCAATGCTATGTCTGAAATTACCATGTCATTATCATATGAATGACAGATTGCATCAATTAGCGCAGCTGTCTGACTTGCTCTCACAAACATATCTCTGCTTATTTAAGCTCCTCTCACAAATATCTAAAAATATATTTTGATTCAAGCTATATATTTAAAAAAATAGACCCTTAAAGGTTTAAGGGGTATGTTTTGTTTCTAGGCTAAAATTTTGCTGAGTTATATAAGTATTTTTTTCAATGTTGTTAATATGCCACAAGAGGGTGAGCCAACTCCAGAGGGTGAAGCTTATAACAGTTGAATACAAAAGTCAGATTAAGCAAGCTGTCATATCATTTAACCATATTAGGTCTAAGAGCATTTTCTCTATTCTTAACTTCTCAAAGTTGAATTTAAAGGCACATGTGTATATAATGTAATTCCCATATGTTTATCATAATGTTCAGACCAATCTCCTCTCTCTACAATGAGACCGTGTGGCCTAGATCACTATAAAGATGCAATATGTTGACGTATTGATTGTTGACTGAAAACGCACACTCATTGACCAATATGCTTGCACACAGAAGAATTTGACCTGTACATTTAACCAATCTGTGCAGTAAAACACACACACACACACACACACACACACACACACACACGCACACACACACACACACACACACACACACACACACACACAAGTGAATACAGTAGGGGATAGTGAGCACACATGCCCAAGGTGGTGGGCAACTCCTATCCATGGCTCCCTGGGAGCAGTTGGAGGTTAGGTGTCCTGCCAGAGGATCGAATCAGTGGCCTTCTGGTCACAAGACAGGGTGCCTAACCACTAGGAGGGTTTCTGTCATGGAGTTCTTAATGATTTCCTAAGTGACAACTGATCAGCTTCACACAAAATGTAAATGAACTCAATAATCCATCATTTGAGGCAGATGGGTAATTCAGTAGTGATTTTTTGAGTGTTCATTGATCAGTTTCATACAGAAACACACAAAACACGCTGAGAGGCAGAGGACAAGTATATTCAATCTCTCCTCATAGGTTCATAACTAAGAATATGAATCGCATACAATCTTTAGATAGTTTTGAAAAGGCAGAGTGTACAGATTGACATTTTTGAACCATGTTTTTGTCCTGCATGAACATAAAAATACCTTGGTGCCATATTCTTCAACCTCAGGGGATCAAAACACAACATTTTTGCTTCTCCATCTTTTTTATATTAAAGGGCATTGAGTTTTGACATATACACCTCCTGATGTTTTTTCCCCACATCCCCAGGTTGCCCCTGCTGTGAACAATAAATATATAATATTAAAAATAATAATATTAACTTATAATTTCATAGCATTTCCCAGTCAATCTGCCACCATGACCTTTAATCAAGCAGTAACACTGTACCATCACATAAACCCATCAAGCAAATCCAAATGGACAAAATCATGCCCTGCCCATGATCACTTCCAACTCAAAGGTCCCATTTCACTTGGCAATACATCACAGGAGGCAAAATAAGTCCACTTCACATTGACTTTAAACTCAGTCTAAGTCAGCATAGTATCACATGACTGTTTAATTTAACACTAGTGATTTACTGCATGCAATTGAAAACACTTGAATCTGTTTGCTCTCTCAGTTGGAGTCATGCCTTCAGTTAATTCAAACAGTCAGATCAAATGACATGTGGGACCCAGCTAAGCAGATAAAAACCTTTCCACGTATGTGTGTGCCAGATACACAAACGCATCACCTTATTGTGCAAAGTTCCAAAAAGGCAGGGGGATTAATTCAAAAGGACCCAATATTCTTTAAGCAACTGCGGGACCATAATCCATAAAACCCCCTGCCAATAATACATCACAGAATGCATTATGATTCATAGCAAAATGAAAGCCTCATATTTTAGCTGGCATTTATTTTTCTCCATCCTAAGGCATCTACAGCAGGTTGCAAACTCCACATAGAAAGCTTGCTATTAGTATATAGTGATTATAGTGAATGTGGGGTACTGTGGTTTTCTCAACAATAGTCATGTTGGCCTTGACTGCAAAGCTACAGATGACTGACATCATTCTTTATCATGTTGAGTTTTAGGGAAAAAACAACCGAGATTCAACTAAGAACCTTCTAATTTCCACTCTTGCTACTGTACTCAACTGAACTTCAATACAGAACATAGAGTTCTTAATAATCAATCTCATGTATTAACATAACATTAAAAAAATCATGGGTATAAATATTTGAAAGCCTCCAGGCTCAGCCTCTCCTCTGTCCAGGTGTTTGTGTTTGTTTCCCATGTTCTATCTCTGCCCTTGTGCTGTTTGTGTACGTTTAAACATGTGCCATCTTGCCTCCGCGTGCTTCTATTTACATTTTCCACATGTCATGTCTCCACCCCAGTCATGTCCTGTCTTATCTATTACACAGCCCTGCTGTTTCATCATGTCTTAATTATGCTACTATTTAGCCTCCTCATATCTCACAGTCATCATATGTCTTCAGGTCTGTGTAATGTCACGGCATGTTCTGTTTTTCATAGTCACAGTGTTTGCTTAGTTTCTTCATCATAGTTCAAGTTTTCATCAATAAAGTCTTGTTTTGGAACCATTTTGCTCCAACTCATCCTGGCAGAGATAAATTTGGCTGCCTGTAGATGTTTTGGATTAATTGGCTTCAGGTCTTAATTAACCAATCAAAAAATTGACTGCATTTTTTCCATCTGAACTTGCATGCAGATCTTAGAGTTTTTAACTACATGAAGTAGAAAAAAACATTGACATGATCAGAAAGTATGTATTTTAACAAGTTACTTATTAATACTAAAAATGTAAACACTTTTCAGAGAATTTTCGGGCTGTACAACTCTGAAGAGGTTCATCTTGCAACTCAGATTGATGCCACGAGACGTCACTCTTCAGCAGGACGAATACTCAGTTCTATTTGTTTGGGGCTCCAAATGACAGCAAAAATAAATAAACATAAATAAAACCTTTTTTTAGTTAAAAATTATTTTATTATAGTTAATATTATTTATTATAAAATTATATTTTTATATTATTAAAAATTATGTATAATTTATTTGAAACAAAATCTTTCATTGGCAGCTCAAAACTGGCATAAACTAATAACCTGATGAACATTCATTTGACACTTTTATTTGCAATCTTAGAAAATAAATAAATTAATGCCTGAATGTAAGAAATAGATGCTCCAGGAATAGACCACCAATAAGTTCAGGCTGTTTAAGAAATCTGGATGTGGTTTGAGTAGACTGAGAGATCTTTTGATAATGATAATGATAGTGACTTGGCTATTTGGGTGATTTTATAGTTATATTGTTTGTTAGCGTCATCTACATCAGTCACCTACACCTAGAGCAGGTGAAACTACTTTTAAAGTATATTCACTTTCTGTCAGCCAACCTCTTTGGTCCTTTTGTTTGAATGAATGTGTATTAAAGAAATGGCTTGTAAGTATAGGTACATGGCAGGCTATCACAAAAACAGACTTAATAAACTCTGTGATTTGGAATGTTATCCACAGCTGAAGTGGTAAAGCACTGGTCTGTGTATGTGCCTCACTGTTGGAGACTCTCTCCCAGCATGTTGTTTGCTCTTGAGCTGCATTGTCTTTCATCCTTGCTGTATTGGCCTTGTCTGGTCTCTAGCGTAAATACCCACTGCTTGTGTGAGAGTGGAACATTGATCACAGACGACTAATGCATGGCACTGCTCATATTCAGACAGCCATTTCATAATTCATGCCTCCGCTCCTGCTGTCGACATTGTTGTTGGAGGCAGAAAGAGGGGGCAGTACACGCAGGCCAACATTTCTGTCTCGATTTTGAAGAGGCTCGGGGAGATAGCTTAATCAGCGGTGGCGTGCAGATTATCACATGATAAATGTGTCTCAGAGGGCGGGCCCGGCTTCTCTCAGCACTCCTCCGCTGACGGAGTGACTCTAGTTCTGTGACTGAAGATGTCACGCAAGTGGCTGTCAGCTTTCACAAGAGCCTCCTCTGTAACTCCTAGAGCCGCCAGTTAAAGAGAAGTGTTCGCTCAGGCAATTTACTCTGTTTTCTTGTGTCAGTAGATGGGCTCTAGAGTGCTTTGAATTCATCTGCCCGTGTGACTTACTAATATGAAAACAGGGACCATCCCTTGAATGAGAGGTTTAAAGTGTTTTCTTTAACATGCCAATGAAGACTTGCATATCATAAGAACCTGTGTAAAGTGTGGGTCCAGCAAAAATGGTCTGACCATAGATAAATACTAATGCCTCTTTAAAAATTAGAATATTGTGAAAAAGTTCATTTGTGTTTAAACACACACATGCACAATTTTTTTTTCCAACTGTATGCACAACAAAGCATTTTACACATTGAAAATGGCATAATATTATTTATGACCATTAAGAATGCATCAGCTTCACAGATTCAAATGTAACAGAGTTCATTTAATGGTGATAATTTGTAATTTGCTCCTGTGTTCATAATTCGGCAGCACGGTGGCTTAGTGGTTAGCACGTTTGTCTCTCAAAGCTGAGATTCTATGTTCTCCCCGTTTCTGCGTGGGTTTCCTCCAGGGACTCCGGTTTCCTCCCACAGTCCAAAAACATGGAGATCAGGTGATTTGGATGCTATAAAATAAATAAATAAAATTACCCTTGTGTGTATATGAATGTGTAGGTCTGTGTATGAATATACAGGGGTTAGACAATGAAACTGAAACACCTGTCATGTTAGTGTGGGAGGTTTCATGGCTAAACTGGACCAGTCTGGTGGCCAATCTTCATTAATGTCACATTGCACCAGTAAGAGCAGAGTGTGAAGGTTCAGTTAGCAGGTAAGAGCACAGTTATATAGTATATTACAATGCACACAACATTATGGGTGACATACCAGAGTTCAAAAGAGGACAAATTGTTGGTGCACGTCTTGCTGGCGCATCTGTGACCAAGACAGCAAGTCTTTGTGTCTAAATATTATTGAGCCACTTTGGGGTGTTTTGGAGGAGCGAGTCAGGAAACGGTTTCCTCCACCAGCATCACGTAGTGACCTGACCACTATCCTGCAAGAAGAATGGCTTAAAATCCCTCTGACCACTGTGCAGGACTTGTATATGTCATTCCCAAGATGAATTGACGCTGTATTGGCTGCAAAAGGAGGCCCTACACCTACTAATAAATTATTGTGGTCTAAAACCAGGTGTTTCAGTTTCATCGTCTAACCCCTGTATGTATGTATGTATGTCCAGATATGGTTGGCACTCTGTCCTGGGTGATCCCCCCAGTGCTCAATGCAGTCCTGCAGGTGGACGGTTGCTTCTGGTTGAGAGTACGCTGTGCGTGACTGGCTGCCACTTCTCGCCAGTGTGTGAAAATGGATTGTGTTGATTGTAAAGTGTCCTTGGGTTTCTAGAATGGTGCAATATACAGTAAGTGTAACGTTAATAATAATAATAATGATTCCCCTCTGGCATCAATGGTTTGTGGAGCACCACTACTATGCCGTTGGGAGGCACTCAATGTACGAGAAGTCCATTCTCAGTACACCTTCACTACAACAGCTCCAGAATATCCCACAAAGTGAACAGTTCCTGAGATGCTACCACCCTTCAAATGGTACCCTATTATCATGCCCTTTTGGACATCAGTCTAATCACATTCTTTGCCCATAGTGATCATTTAGCACTCGGCCTGGTGTGCTCACTAGTTCACTGCTAAGGAACACATTTGTATGGAAGCATGGATAGGTCAATTGAACAATTTTGTTTTTATGATCAATGCAATCACCTTTAGGTTTTCCACATCATATCAGCCACTGGCACAGATTCTGTGTGAAAATACTTACAAAACATTCAATGTTGCATTTAACAATTCAGTGAATTTACTTACTGCAGAACTTATTCTAGTCACGTTTTCTGTTGGTTGATAATATCTGAAGGGACCCTTGTTTGCTAGCTGAGGGCTATCATAGATAACAAAGCCTGGCGTTTCATTTCATTTATTTTTTAATACCTCTCTTGCGATGTGACGCCTACTCATCCTTCAGTCATGAAGAATAGATAAATCTCTTACTGCTCCTTTTGTGAAACTAACCACACCAAGCTGAAGTCTAGAGACCATGTTTGTTTTTGTAGATTTAACACATATTCAGACTTGATTGACTCATGAGGTGTTTGTATACACATCTGTTGAAGGTATGAGGTCAACTATAATATAACTATAAAAAATAGAGGGCAGATGATGTGAAACGCACAGAGATGAAAGGTGGAAGATAAAAGCTCATTTTATCCCATCTGTTGTAAACATCCTAAACTGCTAACTGTAATGAATCATTTCACATTAGTTAAATAGACTTCAAAACATCAATATTTATTGTTGGATTTTTATTTTATTGTCATTTTTATTGTGTTTGCTAAGCATCTGAGCATATCCACAATACTGGGAATAGATTCCTATGGTTTCCATGAAACTTATGCAATTTATTTATTATAAATTCTATTTACTGTATATAATTGATGGTATAAATTGCATTAAATGAACACATTATACCATCTGTCATGTTAGGTTTTTTGTTTTCTAAGTCATTGTATATATTTGTTATTGAATTGGGTAACATTTTAGATTGAGTAAGTTATGTTTTCTCTTTAACAGGCACATATTAAATATTGTAGATTGAACCGCCAGGAATGAGGTCTATTCCCAAAGTTGACTTGTGTCATACATATGATTGTGCCATAGTGATAAAACTAATGTCTTTAATAAACCAGCAAGTTTATGCACAATGGAAACCATATAACTAACATAATCTAAAGCAAAGACTTGATTCTTGGCCAATTAAAAATAAATAAATAAATAAATAAATAAAAAGTAAAACGATAGGAGAGATCTGATTTTAGGGTATGTAATTTAGCTTACTTGGACATGTTCACACATTTTGTGACAAGTTTAATTTTGAAGTTCCATGTCCCAGAACTCTTTCCCAGTCCTGTGAATGTGCTCATCTATATTGCAGAGAATTGTCTGCAGTAGGGATCCAGTCCTGGAGGGACAGAATGCAGCAGTGTTTGGTGATGTTTTTACTCAACACACTTTGTCTGTGAGGAAAATTGCCAAACTATCCACAGTGCCTGTGAAGCAATTGAGGATTGTGTGCCTTGGTCAAGGGTACTTTAGTCATGCCTTGGCATCAGCTGAACCGGCAACCTTCCAATCACAACGTCAGTAGTGTTCTCGAAGTGACCAGTTCTAAAGCTAACAGTGGTCATGTGGCTAGAAAATTGCGACAGGTATATGATTACAAAACAAAACGATTTCCAGAAAGAAAAATGCTAGTCTTTAACAGCACACATAAGGTTGTTGTGTTTAGAAAAAAGCTCTTAGGCATATACACAGCCTACAATTTTCCTCACTGTATTTCTGTGGATAAACCTCACATCCCTAAAGTCTTCCTGCATCCTAATACAATATCACAGGTACAAATGTGCTAACATCCCGACTTGTTCAGATGGGGAAAGTGACTGTTGATTATAATCATTTTTGCCTCCCTTTGCTGAGGTGTGAATTATCTAGCTGACTAATACCTTTATTGTTCTTTAAGTGAGGTGGGATGGTGAGAAGAAGCAATTTCCATGGAGAAAATATAACACTGTGCATTTTTCTAACATTAATGGATTTGAATAACATCAAGCTTTTAGAGTATTAGATTTAATACTTCACACGTGACCTTGACACATTAATTAGGCCTGCATGCTTCTCCTGGACCTTGCTTACTCATCCCTAAGTCATGAAGATGAGATGAATCCCTCAGAGTTTTTTTTTTTTTTTTGTGATTCAGTGATCTCTTCATAATGGATTAGATTTGAAGGTTCTTGCATGTCAGTTTAAAGTGAATGGATGTCTGTGGAGCTTTATGCTGAATTGTAATTTGATGGTTGATTTTCTGAAATACATCCTTCTACTCCTTAAACATTAAACAGCATTTCTGCATGAATAACTAGAAATCAGTTTAATTGGCATGTTTAACCATTTAGATCTATTTGTGTTTCTGTGGCCATGCTTTATGTATAATGGAATGAAAAGGATGTGAGTAGATACACCCTCACTGTAGATCAAGGACAATTACAAGGGTGCTGGCTTCACTGATGCTTTTACAAGTATCTGGGAGGTCAGCAGTACTGGTCACATTGAACACAGACTGTCAGGCAACCTGGCCATGTGGGGCATGAGTCCCCACAGATGTGATTTAAGTGACAAACAGGCCACGACCCATTCTCTGAAGTGGTGTCATTGTAACTCAGTAGCTGTTACAGGGCTGCAGGCCTGACCATTTCATGGTTCAATACAAAACAGAGGGGTCAAGATGATGGAAGGTGGAGTTTGTGCAAAAATAAATATATATTTTATTTTTTATTTATACTTTTTAACAGAACATCATTCTTTAGGGTATAGATGGGTAAGTATTCCTTTTAAATGCTCTCTCACACACACACACACACACACAGTAATACACATAAAAAATGAATATCATGAAAAACTTAATTTTTGTTCATAATGTAATTCAAAATGGAAAATGTTAAATTTTATAAAAATTACATGTAAACTGATGTAAAAACAAACCCTTTTTGTTGATCAGTTTGGCTTGTAGTTGTTGAAAATTAGAAATCAAAAATCTCAAATTATTAGAATATTTCATTTGGAGTATAAATATTGTGTCTGTCTTGGGCTACAACTATTGCATCCCTAATATCAAGCCATCCCAGAATAAGAGACAGTATCAAAAGCATCTCATCTAGGCTAAAGAGAGAAGGAATTGAGCTCAATGGTGCAGAGTCAGATTTGCATTTCTTTTTAAAATCAAGGTTCTGGAGTCTGGAGGATGAAGATCAGTATGAAGTTTCTCTGGTCTGTGCTGGTTGGGGTGACTTCTCCTAGCGTTAGTCCACTGTGGTACATCAAGTCCAAAATGAATGCAGCCATTAACCAGGAGATTTTAAAGCACTTCATGCTTTAAGCACTTCTGCTGACAAGCTTAATGGAGATTCCAATTTCCTTTTCCAGCAGAACTTGCCACATTTCAACAGTACCAATACTAATACCAAATGGGTTGGTGACCATGAGATTAGTGTACTTGATTGGCCAGGCAAATAATGAGGTCCTTTCTAGTATTAATGGCTCGTGGGGCACTACAAAAAGTACATTACACTGTACCTTCACTTCTCTGGCATGGTAACATCCCATAAAGCGGTTTCTGAGAAGCTACCACCCTTCAGCCAATCCCATATTATTATGCCCTTTTGGACATCAGTCAAATCACAATAATTTGATAGTATTCCTAGTGTCCTAAATCACATTTACTACTTTTAGTGTTGTTTCGGTGATGTATGTTGGCTATTTAGATGGATATTGTGTTTGTGTGTTTGGTAGCTTCCAGTTCTAAATAAAATAATCAGCTGTCTTGGCTGATTAATTACATCTGAGGTAAATAAATATCATTGTTGTAGGAACAAAACCTTATATCTCCTAAATGTTGAAGCAAAATATATTTAAATTCAATTTACAAGCATTTTTAGTGATGCCTTCATTATGAAATTTTAACACAATGTAAAGCTGGTATCTTCAAATTTCAAATGATGAAAGGTGAGAAAAATAATTAAAAAATGGACTAAAACAGCTGTGGTATGTAAATATTTACCTCAGTGAACCATTTCTATGTACATTAAAATAAAGGAATTTGGACATGGCTTCCAGCCTACATTTATTTAAAAACACTTACTTAGCTGCATGTACCAGTGTATGTTCCTATCGGGAAATATGATTACCTAGAAATGACCTGCATTACAAAGAGTTGATGTGATCGTGCATCAGTGTCCACAAGGCATGTTCTGTGCAATGTTCTAGCAATTAAGTGTCCTCAACTGAAATACAGGGAAGAGAAATAACACTTTATTGAGTGAAGCTGAAATGCTGGACTGTTTTAAAAAATACCAGACGTCTGCTCAGTCTACCTGGAGCACATTCCATCTTTCTCTGCACAATGCCCTATACATGCTGAAATACAAATGTACTATGTCATTCACTTTCTTGCTGGTTCACACCAGAGTCCTCTGCATACAACATTGAAGGTTAGTGCGGTGGAGCTGTTTTTTATATTTGCAAACAGAAAATGAAGCAGTTTGGTGAGGGGGTGTAATTATCTTCTCATGGTAATTTTCTCTGACCTTTCTCTGCTCCATTAGCAATGCAGCAAACTGTTTTGTTTCATGGTGAGAGTAATAACCTTTAGTTAGTCAACAAATGCTAGTACTGAATACGCCTTCAGTACCACAAATGAGAAACTGACAGTGTCTGGGTAATCACTTCAATTTGATGTGCAATACTTGCTCAATATGTTACAGTAAAGATAAAAATGAAGTGTAATCTAGGAAAGCATCAGCTATAACAAAGGCCTATTAGAGAGTAAAAAATGTCTATCCTTATGAAATCAATGCACTATTATTTTAGATTAATTAGGGACAATGTTTCCTCTCTGTGAATCAGCATGACTTGATGTCTTCTATTTGTCATTTGCTACATCATATTGTGAAACACAATGCTTTATACATTGCTCTAGGATAACCACATGCACAGAGCAGATGGTTTCTATATGGCAGATGCTCCTCAACATTAAAAACTCTCTGATGCTGTCACTTACCATCTTAGAGAGCAGTTTGGGAGTTGAACAGTATGTGCAACACAATCAATATTTAATACATCTCAAATGATACAGACTTTGCCTGAGTGCACACTAAACGTAGGTACTGATATGTTTATGGACCTCAATACTGTCCTTAATTTCATCTTATAACTAAACATTTTTGAGGCCTTTTCTTAAGGTACATTATCAGACTATACTGCAGATCATTTTACTTTTATTATTTTAAATTACATAAATAGGAAAACTACCTCCTTTTATCTACACTCATGGTCCATTTTGCCAGCTCCACTGACCATAAGTGCACTTTTTGAAGGTCTACAGTTACTGACTGCAGTCCATCTGTTCCTCTGTATTTTTTGTTATCCTCCTTTCACCCTGTTCTTCAATGGTCAAGACCCCTACAGGACCACCACAGAGCAGGCATTATTTGGGCGGTGGTTTATTCTCAGTACTGCAGTCACACTGCTGTGGTGGTGGTTAGTGTTTATTGAATAGATTAGACACAGCAGAGCTGCTGGAGTTTAAAAACACCTCAGTGTCACTACTGGACTTAAAAATCATCTATCAGCCAAACTGTCCAGCCACCAGCTTCCTGTTTGAAGTGTTTAATCACCATCAATGAGGGACTAGAGGACCAACATCCACCACCTGCTTTGTGGGGGACCTGACTATTGTAGGGTGAAAGGAGACAACAAAGTATGCAGAGAAACAGATGGACTACAGTCTGTAAGTGTAGAACTACAAAGTGTATCTACATGGTAAAGCAGGTTGATAAAATTGATAATGTTTTCTCTATCCAAAAAATTATATATATATATATATATATATATATATATATATATATATATATATATATAT
>BRDA01045444.1:2692-15570 GCA_036984385.1 Crenuchus spilurus
ACACACACACACACACACACACACACACACACTTCTCTCCTTCACACACACACACACACACACACACACACACACACACACACACACACACACACACACACACATTGTATTAAGCACAACAGCATTGATCACGTCACATTCTAAACACTTATTCATGATAGAAGAGAGAGAGCGAGAGAGAGAGAGAGAGAGGGAATGAGAGAGAGAGAGAGAGAGAGAGGGATGAGAGAGAGAGAGAGAGAGAGAGAGAGAAAATTAGAGTAAATAGAGGAGAGAAAAAACTGCTCTGCTTGTAGAGCGAGCTATTCTCCGCTAGTGCAGTGACTAGGGTTGCCACCTTTCAGATTTTGAAATAAGGGACACCCCTGGCCTGGTGGGGGGTGGGTGGGGGTGTGTTTGGGGTCGGAGTGTGATAGGGGGTGTGGGGGGCGATTCCATTGCTGGTTGAGTGTTGGGTGTGGCTTGAATGTTGCACCTATGTAATAAAAGGTCTTGCACTGTCAGATAAACATTGTAAAGCGGACTGAAATTGCCTTCGGTAGATGCTATTTTTTTAAATTGCACACCATTTTCAGGTGTATCTTAGCAATGGAGACAATGCTTTCATTGGTCATGACTCGCACTAGTGATGGGCTTTTATGGCTTGGTTTACTTAAAATACCTCTTACAGCTCCCAAAACAATAAAATAATGTCAATTCAACAGTGAATGAAATTAAATAAATATAGAAATGTAAAAACAACTGAAATAATTATTCTTTCTAAATTATATATGTATTGAGTTTTGCATTTTACAGAAAGAACAGAACAAAAAAAAGAAAATAATTATATACTGTATATGTAGCTCACTGCAACATGGTCACATATTTCACAATATCGCAAAATTATCATTAATTAATAAAGGAATAGGGCATAATAAATTAAAATAAGTAAATTATGTTTTTTGGATTTCAAAATTGAACCAAATAATTTTTATGCATTGAAATGTAGAAATAGATTCCTCTTATAAATTTACATATGTCATTTTTCATGACAAAATGTATTTATTAATATATTTTTTGTCTGTACAATTACTTGTGTGTAATTATTTATTCAGTCATTTATATGTGCATTTATTTATTTAAACATATGTCATTTATTTTCATATGCAGAGAGTTTTCGTCAGAGAGAGTCTTTTTGTAGCTTCTTTCCCTTGTGTGCGCGTGTAACAATTATAGTTAATACTAATATAGCGACACCCCACCCCCCACCTTACATGGTGTAACTGACCAATCCCGTGCGACTTCAACAGAAAAAAGGGGGGAAACGAATCTGGTTCCCAGACACGAGTTGGCTCTGATCATTCACTTCAAAGAGTCGACTCTAAAAGCCGTGTCATTCGCCAACGACCCATAACACACACACACACACATACACACACACACACTGCTGAAACAAGACAGAGAGGGTGAGAGAGAGAGAGGAGCTGGGTTTCCTCTTCATTCACACATATCGTTCTGTCTCAAATCAATCTTATTTCACCCCTTTGATAAAAATACAGAACAAAACGCGTCCCGTATCGGTTCAATACGGAACGCGACTTTTAATTTACAAATACGGAACGATTCCGTATTTTACGGGACGGGTGGCAGCCCTAGCAGTGACTGTGCTCTACTCACAGTGACTGTGCAATATTCACAGTGACTGTGCTGTTAGTACAGTGATGGTGCTCTGCTCATAGAGCTGCTCACAGAGACTACTATATTTACAGTGACAGTGCTATGCTAGTACAGTGACTCTGCTCTTCTAATACAGTGATTTAGCTCTGCTCACAGTGACTGTGCTATATTGAAAGTGTCAGTGGTCTGCTAATACAGTGACTGTGCTCTACTAATACAGTGACAGTGTTATGCTAGTTCAGTGACAGTGTTATGCTAGTGCAGTGACAGTGTTATGCTAGTACAGTGACAGTGGTCTGCTAATACAGTGACTGTGCTTTGTTTGCAGTGACTGTGCTATATTGAAAGTGACAGTGGTCTGCTAATACAGTGACGGTGCTCCACAGCTTCTTTAAATATTTCTTCACTGTTGTTGAAGCTGCAGCAGCTCACACACTAAACATTTCCTCACTGTTCTCCAGATGTGCAGCCAGCATGTCTGAGCTGTGTGAGCATTTCACTGGCACATCTGGCCTGTGTCTGAGGCTGCAGCTCCAGCTGTGCTGGAAACACCAGTCTTTTCCACACACTGTTACTGGAGGGACATCCTGACCTGCTGAGAGGTCAGCTCACACTCACAAAACCGCCTCTCATCTACAGCTCAAAGACACATTGTTCTCTAATGCAGAACCTTATGCAAGTGCTTCAGCTGAAACTCTTAGAACTCTGAGGCATGAACTTAACTAAACTCTCAAAGTTTGGTTACAGATGTTATCCTCGATGCTCATCATCACAGATTTGTTATATTCCATTAGATTTAATGTGATGTATGATTGAGTACGCAAATCAGATTCTGGTTTTGACTACAAGGAGTGGAGGACTGCAAAGAGTTAAACCATAGACTGTATATGTGAACTGGGCAGTACGCTTCTGTTTACTTCCAGTCTGATGTTTTGAAAGCAAAAATCAGAAGAAATGGACAACGCTATGCTGCTAGTGCATTGAATGCAAATTGCAACCAGAGCATGCTCAGTAGAGACGGAAGGTGAGGCAGCTCAAACTCCACCCCCCTCTGTTGGGCTGATGCCTCTTTTGAGTCTATTAGTGCAACCGAACAAGACATCGCTTCTGTTCAGAAACATCAAAGTGAAGATTAAATCTTATTCACAGAAGTCACAGAATGCAAAATAAACCCAGTTGTCAATCACCTCATCATCACACCCTTTAAATTTCCTCAAAATAACTTTTATAAAACAAATTTATCATAAATACTGGGGGGCTCAGAATGTACAGATTGTGGAATTAACACAATGCAAATGACAAAAAACATCACTGAATGAAGAAACTCATTTCAAAGTTTGTTGTAGCTCCCATTCAATAAAATGGTTGTGGGCGGGGATTAAAATTTTACTGCAACCAGCTACTAGAGGGCGAAAGAGGCCTCATTTTTCTACTCCTGACATTGTGTCCAGTAACATACAGGAAATCATTACTTTTTTAAAATCACTACTACTTTATTTATTGCATAGTGGAATGCGTTGAGAACAAAATAACATAAAAATGATCAATGTAAATCAAAATTATTACCCCTTGGAGGTCTGGATTTGGATCATACTCAAAATCTCATACCACCCTCATGGAGTCTGTTTCTGACAGTTTGAGCAGAAACATGGATATTAGTGGCCTGCTGGAGGTCATTTTGCAGGGCTGTGCGGCACTTGCTCCTCCTCTTCCTCCTTGCACAAAGGAGGAGGTAGCGGTCCTGCTGCTGGGTTGTTGCCCTCCTACGGCCCCCTCCATGTCTCCTGGTATCTGCTCCATGCTCTGGACACTGTGCTGACAGACACAGCAAATCTTCTTGCCTCAGCTCGCATTGATGTGACATCCTGGATGAGCTGCACTACCTGAGCAACATCTGTGGGTTGTAGACATCGCCTCATGCTACCTCTATGGTGAGAGAACTGACAAAATGCAAAAGTGACCAAAACATCAGCCAGAAAGGATGAGAACAGAGAAAAGGTCTGTGGTCACCACCTGCAGAACCACTCCTGTATAGGGGTTGTCTTGCTAATTGCCTCTCATTTCTACCTGTTGTCTGTTCCATTTGCACAACAGCAGGTAAAACTGATTCACAATCAGTGTTGCTTCCTAACTGGACAGGTTATATATACAGCAATATTGCTAATATTTCCAATATTAGTACAACATAAGTCTGGTATGTATATCAGCTAATCGTGGGTTAATATACTTAAAAAAAACTAAGAAAAATCACTTAATTAACCAAACAATCAGGGATCAATTTCCCAACATTATAAGCAATAAGAATATTGTTCAATACTGTTGGTCTAAAAACATGGACACTAAATCGTTTGGGTAAGAGTTTGACCAAATGTACTTACAGGAATGACAATAAATGAAAGGCAGTAGTCACCAAACTGCATCACATATGTTCCATATAACACTATGCTAATTGGTGTCCATTTGTTTTCAGTCTTTCTTAGCAACTTTAGCATTATTGACTGAACTATTACTTTAAAATGGGAGTCTTCTTCTCGTACTCGAGAGTGTCCTGAAATATCCAACTCTCACCTGACAAAAGACCAAAACAGTAAAAGGCGATACGTGATACAGCAGGGTCAAAAATAGACCCCCCCCCCACACCACCACCACCACCACCACCACCTCTCTCCTGGCGGATGTGGCTGGTTTTTTATGACCTCTGCGCTCTGAGCTCCTGTTACGGCCCAGAAGCCGCAGGAGAGGGCAGCTGGACCCAACCTGTGCCCAGAAGTGACAGAAGGTGGTGTCGTGTCCTTTTTTCCCCTTGCAGGCCAAAAAGCAACCGCTCATGTTGAATATGGATGTTTTAATAGTTTTAGACCACATAACAAAGACTTTCAAATAAAACCATTTGTCTCTACAGACAAAGATCAGACATGTCCAGACTATGGCCTACTCTGTTGTTCTTATTGGATGTGAAAGAAAGACAATAAAGATATACAGGAAGAACATACAGATAAATGGACCCTGGACTAAATTTGATCTCAGTCTTTCACTGGAAGCCCAGTTGACCAAACTGAAAATCTCTTGTTTTGTGATCTCACCTAAGTGATGCTGGAACAGTTGGAGGTAAAAGAGGAAGAGAACCAGCCATAAGATTGATGGATGCAATCATGGGAATCATGAATAAATCTATGATGACCCAAACAAAAGACAATATGTTCTGGAGATAGATGATCCAAGATATTGATAACATCATAAGACAATAAAGTGAAATGTCTGTAAACACAGGTCACTCTTTACATTACATAACATACAGACCAACAGAAATGTGGTTACTGATGACTATTTAACTACATTTTTGTCTTTAAATCACCAACTCTTCACATACATGTTTTTTTTTACAACACCAGTAATACAATACAGGTCATAACCAGTGTTTTCTAGGGCTGATACTGATACCGATTATTAGTAATCCAGGACATTCATACACATATATATATATATATATATATATATATATATATATATATATATATATATATATTTACCATAAATTTGATATTTGTACTGTGCAAATGTACAACAATACAACTCATTTAATAATTAAAATTTATGAAAAAAATGCCTGATTGGATTTACTCGATATGTGGTCCACATTTTTACAATTTACATAGAGCTGTGGGCGGAACATAGTCAAGGGTCAACCCCTAGTCTTAAGCCTTCAGAGTAGACTAATTGGTCAATAGACTAATGGCAGAATATCAGTCAAAACCAAGAATCACTCAGTCCTTCATCTTAAGCCTTCTTCATGGTAGACACATGACTCTGGGCCTTCACAAGCTATAATACTGCTATTTTAGTGTCCTACGACCATTACATCATTGTGGACAGGGAACCCCTGAGGGCTAAGGAATCCTTCACTGCTGGACTTTAATCGATCAGTGGCTTCTGAGCCAAAAAGAGAGCAAAGAAAAAGAGGCTGAATGGCACTCATTGTGTCAGGGAGGCGAAAGCAGAAGTCTGAAGTGAAAAAAAGCGGCAGGCCTGTGAATCACACTCTGGAGGTGGTCCTTCTCAGGCTCAAAAACAAGGCCCATCTGAGTCATGGCTTAGAACGACCCCGCTGCTGCTTCTGGGAGCTAAACGAGAAGTGCCGCCAGCTTCAAGAGCTTGCTGTTATGACGGACAAATCGCTTTTCCATTAGCTTCTCTTGAAGCCCCCCTCCCTGAGCCCTCAGTGCTCGATTTAATACAAACCATCTGCAGCTCCGACATGAGCGACACCCCGACAATCACGTTAGTCAACGGTAATAAATAGGCGTGTTATTCTGGGTGTTACGTACAGCGAATGCAGCGCCGAGGCGCTCCCCCCAAAACCAAAACAGGGTCCGCTGCTTTTCTTGTCCCACAATCCGCTCATTCAAAGGCATTCCTGGAGCATGATGGGGGAAATTCAGCCCACTCAGACTTATAAGTGCATGCAACATGCCTCACTACGACATCTACAATGGCCTCCATTCACAGATGCCCCCCCCCCTCACCAGGAGCATGCTGGGAGATAGACAGGGCAGACTGCACACACACATACACACTACCAGCAAGCACTGAGGCAGCTCACACACATGCCATGTCACTTTAGCTTTTCCAGAGTCACATGTTTGGAGTAACTCCATTCATATGGTACTACTTACAGCCTCACCGCACATTTGAGATGCACACATGAAGCCTCTGAAAAACCTTCATGAAAACATTATTAATGGACACGCCAACAAGTTAGTCCAAGCTGTAGAGCATCTATGTGAAATTCTAGCTGTCCACAACCATCATCTCTGACGCTTCACCCAATCACCAGTCAAATATCCATCAAAAACCTTGGCTTTGCTGCACATCTTACCAATGTTTGCTTTCAATTGAGTGTATTCAGTTTCAACACTCACATCATATCCATCAAAGTATATTGACTAGGAGAGCAGGTCAAGTCTACGTCATGATTTGAGAGTTTTCTTCTCTAAACTATTGTTAAGAGCTCAAACTGAAGCTCTGTTCACCCAAATGTGCTTTAAATGGCTGAACATTTAGAAAGATGGTCAAAACTGAATGAAAGACAAATGGGATTTTTTTGACTGGTAGTGCTTTACATGCTAACATTTAGCATTTTGCAAAAGTTTGGTTACTTCTGTTATGTTTTATACATTTTCTATATGAGAATAAATTAACGTGTCCGCAACATCTGCACATTCCCAAACAAAACATGAAAAACTGCAGCCTGTACAAAAATAATGCCACAATAAATGTGTTCAATTTAGTTAATAGACAGAAATAACATGACTGTGTTCCTTATTTTCATACAGAAAATCAACAAAACATTTAATTTAATCAGATTAAATTTGTCATTTTTGGCATTACAAGAGCTGGACCAACATCCCAAATTTTCTAGCAGGACTTGCCAGACAGCGTGAGTAAGCAAACTGACCTGCTTGAGCTTTTTAAAGGAAATGTGCAGGCAGCTCTGGCTTTCATGTGGAGTAACTTTTCACAGCCTGGCATTTGGCTGATAGTGAAAGGGGAGCTTGTACCCGGTTCTGTCTAAAAGTGGCTCGCTCTGAGCCCAGAACAGCCTCTCTCTTACTGCAGGATAATCACAGAACTAGAGTCAGAGCAGGGTCACCATAGAAAAGGACAGAGAGCAACCAACAACAGCACTAATTTATTCAAATCAGTGCATACAATTATATATATAATTATGTGTGTGTGTATGTGTGTGTGTGTGTATATATATATATATATATATATATATATATTTATGTGTGTGTGTATGTGTGTGTGTGTGTGTGTATATATATATATATATATATATATATTTATGTGTGTGTGTATGTGTGTGTGTATATATATATATATATATATATATATATAATGTATCTGCAGCCATTAGACTCTTCCACCCTAATGGAAACAAGTAAGGCTGTTAACATAGTAGCCAAACCAAAAGTCACATGTGATCTTGTTTACAGTATCACAATATATCAAAGTATCGCAATATATTGTTTCGTAACCAATGTATCATGACACACATTGTATCATCAAGCTAGTCAATACACAGTCCTATTGTTAACGCAGAAAAATGCATGTTCATGTAAACTGAGTAAGAGATATAGCCACTGTAGTAAATGTAATTAACAAACAAGTAATTGTCTTGAATAAATACAGACTTTTACCAGAATTTACTGTTTAAAATCTTTTAAAAGTGTCAATAATAAAAACATTATTAAACTTTATTAATAAAAAAGTACTTAATAAGTACATATGGACAGAGGTGTCCTCAGATGTCCTGTAAGACCTCGGTGACCTCAGGGAGCCCTGACTCAGAATGACCCCAGTTCTCTGACCCAAGTATGGGTCTACCTGTGCCTCTCTGGTGCCTGCTGCAGCTTTATTAACTCTTGTCTTCCCCTGCAGGCCCGGTGCTTGCACACAGCTGGCCTTTGTAACAGCTCGCTAATCACGGTGGCCTGACTTCACGTCCACACACAGGAGGAAGTTTATTCTGGGAGTCCCATTTCAAAAGGATCAAAAAGTTTTTGCTTTTCCTTTGCTCTCATAGCAGCTCTGCCACATTCTGGACACTTGGGATGCTGGGACAGTGGACACTGATGTATTCTTGCTGCAATTAGCTTGATTGGGGGTTAATATCACACATGAAGACTGAAACACTGGGCTGAGGCTTTGTCCCATTCCAAGCTGATAGTTCAGTTACTCTGCGGGTTAATATTTATTTGTACGGTTGATATTGTAGCACCTGCAGAGGAAGTCATGAAACGGAAGCTTTATTTCCTTTGTAAAACGTTTTGGAAACTGCCTTTATTAAGTGAAAAAAACAGCTCGGGGTCCACGTGTGCTCAGATACCAGAGCTTTAGGGTGGAGACACCCTAGAACTGGGCGGCCAAGGGGACAATAAACTTGATGAATTTGTTTAGAACATGCTTTCCTGGAACTATTGTGCATTTCATGAGAACACTGACCAACTGTATGTGTCATTATTTCAATTAGCCATAACATTAAAACCAATTTGTTAATATGGCTACTATTCTGTGAGTGACCATGACAGCTCAAATTCACCAAATCATGGACTCCACCAACCTCTGAACCTTCAGAGGTGGAGCTCCCATGGATCAGATTTGCCATTCCAACACATTCTGCAGATGTTCAACTTGAGGACACTGTTGGTAGAGACTGACCATTGAGCAGGAGCTTCTCACAAACCATGCTGCTTCAGAAATGCGACCCGGTTGTCTGGACATAACTATTTGGATATTGAATGGGTCAGGTCTGCATACCTGCACCCAACAAGCTGTTGAATTGAGTGTTCTCTTACCAGTATATCCCCGACCTTTGTGCTAAAGAAATAATCAATGTTATTCACTTCATCTTGGGTGGTTTTAATGCTATGGCTGTACAAAGAATGCTTAATTAGTTTAATTTAATTAGGGGCAGCCGAGGTATAAAGTTTAGGGAACTGGGCTTGGAAGCAAAGGGTTGCCGGTTCAATTCCCTGGATACTGAGCAAAGAACCTAACCCCCCACTGCTCCCCGGGCACCATGGACAGGGCTGCCTGAGTGTGTTTACTAGTGCATATGTGTGTTTCACTGCACGAATGGAGGTCAAATTCATCTACGTACAAGTACACTGGTCAACGAGTCAACGAGGATGTGATCTTGAATGAAAATCATTGTGCTCATAGCTTTTGATGGTATTTTTTAAGTTGGCACTAGTGGTATATTTTGTTAATACTTAAACCTAAAAAACAAATATCGACATATATATCATGATACATTCTTTCTCCATCACCCACCATTAATCCCCGCAGCGACTGGAGCCCTGTGTCATGCTGGCTCTATGGCCATAGCTGGGGCTCAAGGTCTTTGTTCTCAGCTTTCTGTTGGAGGTCACATGGCTCCTGTTAAAGATTTACCTGTCACCGCTTGGCTGAATCTGATCTCTGCTTTCTAAACGTTTCTAAACTTCTCCAATAAAAATCGTCTAATCTCAGACCATACAAATACAATGAGAAAACACTCACACGTCCAAAAGAGCATGACTACAGATACATGATTAGCTTTATTATCCACATGCAGCTACATTTCGTCACCATCATATAAGAATTAACTGTATTTTTAAAAATATTTTTTCTTCTAAAATGCTTGATACAATTTAAAAAATGCTAGTAAATGAACGGACTAATAAAAAGAATAAAAAGAGACTGAAACACCTTTGTTTTAAATTGACAATAAACTCAAAAGAAAAACTATAACCCTGACAATAAGAATATTGTGAATGTTCATTTGTGTTTATAATTTAACTTATAAAGTTCATATGTTTGATATGCATTTACATAAAGTGATATGTCAAGTCATTTTTGTTTTAATGTTGATGTTGCTTGAAAAGTAATTTACTCAAAAATTACGTATTCTAAAAATGTCAGATTCTGGGTTTAATGTGCTATAAGCTTTACCGTTCAACTTTAAGACAAAACTATGGCTTAAAATGTAATTTAACGAGTAATAAATATAATATATAACAGTTGATCTTTTTTAATTAAATAATGAATGAAATAATGAACAATACATTTTTGGATGTAGCACGTTAAGAATGAGTTTCCATCTCCTTTTCCTATAACTGCAATGATATATTAGGCCAAAAATTCAAAATACCATTGACAACACTAATACAAAAGCACATGTATGTGTACAAACAGCAATTCATGACCTGTAAAGAAAGCAGAATGCACGTGGCCAGAACAATCAAAGTGCAGAATAAAAAGTGAAAGTAGTAACAGTAACACTCACAGTGGCTGCTCTGAGAGGTGCTCTGAATGACAGATCCACCATGTGAAGATGTGCCTCAGTGTGTGTATGTGTGTGTGTTTTCATGACTGGCAGCTTGCGAGTGTGACCCGGCTGGGTGTCGCAGGTCTCGCCTGCCGGGAAGACGCCTCTGATCTGCAGTCTGGAGCTCAAGCTCCACCTCTAAGACAGCAAAACAACCCCCCCACCAACCCCATCTACGATAAAACCTCAATCATAACTTCCTCTCTTCTGTTAATGAAGCATGCCGATGCTCATAAACTGCGTATCTGTCTCATAAATGACACAATACAGAAATTAGACATTAGAAGAAACCCCCTCAATCTATCATGCATCATAATCCAATAAATCCATAATCCAATAAATTTATAGAATTTAAAACTATTTATTCTGTTAATATAACCACCACATATCATTACAATAAGTACAAATAAACAAAAATACAGTCAAAATTAAACTTCTCGTTTTAAACAAAGCAACAGGTTGAAGATGGCTCCAGATCTTCTCCTAGAAGTTCCTCAGCCATCATATAAACTTACTGTAAATATTACGTTTTCTTAACTTTTATTGTAAGTGAATGTAACTGTATTTCAAGCAATTTTGGAGCATTTTTATTGATCAGTTTATCACAAAAATGTCAATATAAACATGTTAAAAATTATGTGAGTGTGAATATTGACTATTACATTGCACAATTAATCACAATTTAGATTAAATAAATTAAATGATTTTTGTTCTGAATATTCATAAACACATTATTTTTATCAAGTATCATTCTTTTATATATACACAACACACACATATAAAATAAACATAAAAGTATATATGCCCTAATATTTCAATTAAATTGTATTTCATTAATAGTAAATGAATAAATGAAAAGTGTTTATTTTTTGTGTAGTTTAACATTAACATAATGAATATTATGGAAACATTCAGAAGTGTCTCACAATGTATAAATTGTAAAAAAAAAATTTTGTGGAAATCACTAAAAATGTAAACTGCTGCTTCAAAAGCTTAAAATGAATGTTTTGTATCAGAGAGTAGAGACAGTTAAAACTTTTACATGATGTATGTATTTATGTTTAAATTTGCATAAGAACATGCTACTTTACAATATTATATTTTAAAATAAATACATACAGAAATGAGTCTTTTAATGCATAAAATATTAAAATGATATTGAAAATACTACCTATTAAACATGTATGTATTCAGATATTACATTTATTATATATTAAAATGTGTTAATAAATATTTATTTATTTATTTATACACACAGTACCAGTCAAAGGTTTGGACACACTTTCTGGTCATTCAGTGGTTTTTCATTATTTAAAAATGGTAAGCAGCCATTACTAAAGTCATCCAAACTATGAAGAAATACATACGAAATTATTTAGTAAACAAATCAGTGTTAAACAAACCAAAATATGTTTTATATTTTACATTCTTCAAAGTAGGCACCTCTTGCTTAGATGACATGTGTATCTATATGTATATATGTATATATTTGAATGTCACAACATTAAAAAATATACGTACAAATATAATGTATTTTGAAACATGAAAAAAATACTGAAACAGTGAAAACAACTTTATTCAATATGTGCCACACTAAATCCAAATAAACAGCTATCATTGCTTGCTTTATAATAAAGCATAGAGGTGTACATTCTATTAATTCTTCAAATATTTAATCATTATAATAAACTACTTTCTGGAGGTGAAATGATTACATTTGTCAGACAGCTCAGTAAACATACTTATTTGCAATGACTTGGTGAACTAGATGCTGAGTTACTATTACATCATAACTTTATAAATTGAGATAAGGACATATGCACATATCAGCACAAAGGTTATCATTCCTCAGTGTTTTACCACTATTTGCTTTGGGGAAACTTCACACAGGTGAATAGGGTTGGTATATTGTACTTCTGCATCAATATTAGCCCACAAGCTGTTATCTGCAACCTTTATACAGCAGCACAAATAAAGCTCCTTCCTGCTGCATATCAACAGACTGCACCAACAGAACCCCAGACTGACATACCACAAAGCAAACAGCTCTTTATTACAACTGCTACTGGATGTAGTTACTATTACAGTGGATGAAAGTAATAAAGTTCAAGTTTATTCATTTCTATAAAAGTCAGTTTCAGTTCTAGTCAATTTTTTAGTCTACTAGTTAACATTATTTAATTTATAATACATTTTATATCGTGAACTGTATTCTGAATGTTACTGATATGAAACATGGCTCAAATAACTGAACCAAAAAAAACAACATCTTTTAAACATCAGATAATACTAGAGTGCAAATGACAGTACCAACATAGTGCTAAATATTATTATAAGCTGTTATTAGTAT
>BRDA01045445.1:0-13813 GCA_036984385.1 Crenuchus spilurus
ATATATACCACATTTATTAATTTATTATTACTTACAATGCCTAAACTACAGAGGATTAGAGGAGATTTTAAAAGAGCCTGTATTATTTAAACCTCAGACATTTAATTTAGTTTGCTCCTGATTGTTAAAGTGAGTGGGATCACCTTAGGGAGATCCA
This sequence comes from Crenuchus spilurus, assembly GCA_036984385.1. Classification (NCBI taxonomy): domain Eukaryota; kingdom Metazoa; phylum Chordata; class Actinopteri; order Characiformes; family Crenuchidae; genus Crenuchus; species Crenuchus spilurus. The sequence goes on from BRDA01045445.1 coordinate 158, forward strand.
AAGTCAAATCCAAAGTAATTTGACTTGGTACAAAGTCAATAACCTGTCTCTGAATGTTGGTCAAACTAAGGAGATGGTTGTTGACTTTGGTAGAACACAGAAACCACTCTCCACTGAACATTGATGGCTCCCCTGTGCAGATTGTCTGGAGCACCAAATTCCTTGGTGTTCAGCTGGCAGAGAACCTCACCTGGTCTCTGAACAGGGTAAGAAAGCCCAACAGTCTCTACTTTCTGAGAAGACTTAGGAACGCTCATCTGCCACCTCCCATCCTCACTACTTTCTACAGAAGAACCATAGAGAGCATTCTGAGCAGCTGCATTACTGTCTGATTTGGGAATTGCACTGCATCTGATCACAAGACTGTCCAGCATATATTGAGGATTGCTGAAAAGATTATTGGGGTCTCTCTCCCATCTCTCACAGACATTTACAACAAGCCCTGCATCCAGAAAGCTCTCAGCATTATGGAGGACCCATCGCATCTATCACATGGCCTCTTCATCCTCCTGCATTCTGGTAGAAGATAATGCAGCATTCAGACCATAACTGCCACACTGCCCAACAGTTTCATCCCTCAGGCTGTCAGACTTCTTAACACACACAGACTTACTCTCAGGGTCTAAATATCACTGCACATTGAACAGCACTGTACACTGTCAATTATCATTGCAATATTTGCAGCATTCACTGTAGGCTGGAAGCTAATCCCCCCCTAGACAATCACTCATGTACTGACCATCATTACATTTGTCCAGTCCTGTAATGTGTCTTAGTCTAGTTAGAGGGCTTGTACTATAGTATAGTAGCTGTGCCACTGCATGTTTATTGTTTGCTGCCATTGCACTTGTGTTCTGTTTTGCGCCTGGACCTGGAAGAATGTTGTTTCATTTCATTATGTACTGTATTGAACAGCTGAAAAACCTCTTGAACTTGAACTTGAACCAAGAGCTCTCTGGAGCATTCAAAATGAAGGTAGTAGATGCATATCTCTGTGTAGTCTGGGAAGAGATTTTAAAAGATTACAAATTATCCATTAACAACTCCAACATGGACAAATATGGCCCTTCTAGCAAATTTGGCCAAAGAGCAGACCACAGGATGTGCAAAGAAGCCTCCAACAATCTTACAGTGTCCTCCTGAGATCTACAGATAGCTCCTGCTATAGCTGATGTTAAAGTACAGTATATGTATCTACCAATTGAAAAAGACTATACAAGTTTGATTTTAATCTGAGGTATGCTAGGTGGAACCCCTTACTGTCAAAAACATATCAGGGCAAACTAAGGTCTGCCAGAGACATAGACACCTACACAAAGACCAGTATTTCTGGAACAATGTGCTTTGGACAGGTGAGTCCAGAGTTGAATGATTTGGGTATAATAACAGAAGAAAATTGTAACACAGAATTTGAGCACAAGAACCTCATACAAACTGAGAAACATAGTGGTGGAAATGTCATGGTTTGGGGCTGTTTTGATGCAGCAGGTACTCCATCTCCATCACAAAATCCACTATGAATTTTTATACCAGAGTTGAAGTTGAAGTGAAATAATTCATCATCGATGGCAAAACCTTCCCACAGTTGATGTCAAAGACTGATAGAAACTTGTAGGAAATATATAATCAAAATTATTTTTGGCCACAGAAGGAAATAACAGCTAGCAGGGAAGAGTTTGTCCTAATGGATGTCCTAACTTTTTCCTCAGTATAAACTGCACTGAAAAAAAATCATGTGTTGGATTTACTTTAAAAAATCAAGGCAACGTTTTGCACCAATTTTTTAAAGTAAATTCAACTTGATGAATTTTTAAGTAAGTTCAAGTAAAAATCTTTTGTTACACCAATTCAATTGTATTAGATTCATACAACATAATATTTAGTCAGTCTAACTCAACAAATCAAGCTCAATTTACATATTTACAGCATTTAGCAGACGCTTTTATCCAAAGCGACTTACAATTGGGGGTTAGGTGCCTTTCTCAAGGGCACTTCAGTCGTGACCTGATCGAACCTCCGACCTTCAGGACACCAGACCAAATCCTTAACCACTAGGCCACAGCTGCCCCGTATTCACCATAATGAATTATAAATGTAAAAATGGACTTGTGCAAAATGTATTACTTGAATGTAATTTTATTAATTTGCACTTAATCTGAATATGAAGATGGGTCTGAGGAACTAACCCCCGATTGTAAGTCGCTTTGGATAAAAGCGTCTGCTAAATGCTGTAAATATAAATATGTAAATTGAGCTTGATTTGGTGAGATAGACTGATTTAATATTATGTTGTATGAATCTAATACATTTGAGTTGGTGTAACAAAAGATTTTTAGTTGAACTTACTTAAAATTGGTGCAAAACATTGCCTTAATTTATTTGAATTAGACTGACTTAATATTTAAAGGTGAATATGTAAATTGAGCTTGATTTCTTTGAGTTAGACTGACTTAATATTAAGCTGTATTAACCTAATATAATTGAGTTGGTGTAACAAAAGATTTTTAGTTGAACTTACTTAAAAATTCATCAAGTTGAATTTACTTTTAAAAAAATGGTGCAAAACGTTGCCTTGATTTTTTTAAAGTAAACCCAACACATGATTTTTTTCAGTGTGATTGTTTTATTAAATTAATGATAATAAAGTCAAAAGTTTCAAATGTGATGCCATACATAACCTTTATGTGTGGATGTTTGAAAAAAGATCAAATATTGATTTTTTCATAATTGTTGATTGATTGTTTCTTAATAGAGTATTACATATTTAATTGGGTGTAACACTTTATTCATGTATGATAATAGTTGCCAAATTAAGCCTTAAGATTAATTACTGAATAACAACAATAAATACATTTAAATAAATAAATAATAAATCAAATTGGTCCTGTGTGACTGATATGAAAAATTAAGTTCTAAAACTCACATTTTATCAATATAGGTGCATTGATTTGAATATGTTCTTCATAATTGCACTGAGCCACTGAAATATGTTATTTACATCATGATTTGGACTGTAACGGGTTAATCAGTGACCTGATAAACATTCATCAACATTGAGTGAAAACTCAAGGAGTCTGAATGTCTAGCGCAAATAAGTAACCCTTTAGTGTTAGGTCTTGAGGATGCATTCCAAGAAGCCATCATGTGAATGTGCACTAATGGAGGTCTTTCAGGCGCTAGTTGGAGAATGGAGCAGACAACCCCTAATCCTCAGCATGGCTCCATACAGCCTCTTCTGCACAACTCACATCTAATATATGATCAATACGGCAAGTGAGTACTGTTAGCTGCAATTAGGACACAATGCACCCCATAGCTATTTTCAGCATTCTTCATCAGCGGGAAGAAGCAACGGGGAGGATAATTGGGTATTGACAAAAGGGTGTGAGAAAGCTAAGACAGCACACACACTTTCACTCACCAATTTAGTGTCATCATGAGACTTCAATAATACTGTTCACTGACCATATAATTGACCACTTGAGAAGCAAAAACAAAGCCATACCAGCCAAAGTGGTCGTGGATATAGCAAAACAGTTACTCACCTTCAGTATGTGTGAATGGAGTGAAATAGCCTAAATTTGCAGTGCTTTATATCACAAATCACACTTATTCTCAAACTGGCAACATTTTTCACTTAAAATGATATCAGGGCCTCTACCTCTCATAAGCCTAAGGATATCAAAATCCCAAAATATCTTTGATACCCCAAAAGATAAATACTAACTTTATAGGAGAATGCAATAAGCTCATAAATTTTAATACAAATAAAGAAAAGTCCCTTTTCAGCCACTTCTATTGAATCTTCAAATCTGCTTTGTTCAAATTATTAAAAAAAAAACATTTTCATATGAGAGCAGCGATATGCACAGTTAATTGGACTAAATGCACTTTCGTCTTGTACTGCACATTCTTCAAGTGAGCTCTTCAATAGAGTCACATTAACATTATACATTCACTATTTAATATTTCATTCATTCAGTAAATGAGGCAATAGAGGTAATAGAGTCCAACCAAGTTTAAGGATAAAGAATTAACTCCCACTTCTCCAGCACAAGTTATGAATATGATTTTGTTTTGCAACTTTCCTCTTAAGAGACTCAATTATTTATCATTTACATTTCCTTTTCTCACTATAAAACTTTTCAGTATTAGTCAAGAAGACTGTAATGAAATGTAAGATAATTTAGTACATTTCGTATTTCACTTCATATTTCTCAGAATTTAATTTATCTAAAGGCTGTAAAGAGTATTGTGACTTAGCAATGACAGTTGTCTATACAGTATTGTTATTTCATCCATAATAGACCCAACTTGAGGTATATAATGATGTTTTATTCACAGAAGAGCATAGCAAACATCCAGAAACACTGTCCACTATCTAGTTCAGGATCTATGTCCATATGCCACCTACTGGTTAGGATTGGAACAAGCACTGAAAGTTTGAACTCTGACATAAAACAATGGAACTGAGCAGAAAGACAAAGATCAGGATAAGTATGTGAGCTCATTAATATGATAAAGTAGTTTGTTTATTTGATTAAATGAAGTTTTATACATTTTATTTCCATTGTAGGATCATAAGTAATGGACATTTGGCTGCTTTGTTGGCCAGTTATGGGATGCTCTATCATTAGTTCATGTACTACTAAAAGATCTTGATGTGGTATTTGCATCTACAATTGTTTTTCCAACCATCTTCATGCTGAAAAATCAGAGACAAAGGAAGAACAATGGACAATATACTACACTGTGAAAATAGATGTGATTTAATTTAATTTACTTAACTAAAACAAAAAGAAACTCTTCTCCACATTTATGCCATCTATACAATGAGTACACACACACACACACACACACACACACACTAGGGGGAAGTGAGCAGATGTGAGCACATGGTACCAGACTTTTGACTTTATTACCAATATCAAGTGTAGTATCACAGTACTGAGTACCAAATCAATACTCTGGCTATGAATGAAAAACACTCATCATTGTTTTTACTGCCAAATGTTTCTTTGATAGAACACATATTTTTTAACATATTTTAATCTTTTTAACAATGTCATTTCTGTAATCCACACAGAACTCTTCAGTTGTAAGCAAAATATACTACAAAGTTTTGAAAGTATTGAAAGTTAGGGTGCTTTCACACCTGAAAGTCCGGACCATGGTCTGAACCAAAGTTCGTGTGTTTGTTACTTTGTATATATTCGGTCTGGTTAAGTTTGTTTTCACACTGCATTTTTGTGAGCGCACCAAAGAGTTTTACTATGACACGCACCCTTTGAAAACATGCGTTTTCACACCAACACTATTTGGTCCGGTTAAGACGAACTCTGGTTCCTTTGCCCCTTGGTGCAGTTCATTTCATCTGGTGTGAAAAGAAGTGCAGATCAAATGATCCAAGACCCACGAACAAAAGGAACTAACGGTGTGGAAACGCCCTTAGAGGCTTGACTGCCAAATATAAGTATTGAAACATTTTGATACTTTCAAATATTGGTGCAACTCTAACCCATAGCAGTGGGCTGCCACATCAGCTGCAGGGCCTGGTCAGCAGTTGGGAGTTAGATGCGTTTCTCAAGGTCATTTCTGTCATGGATGTTAGGGAAGGGAACCAGTGTTCAAATCAGATACCCCACTTCTTTTACCTTTAATAAATATACACTTAACATTGGAAAAGCAGAGCTTTCAAAACTTGAAAGAAATCATCATTCCCCGCATCAGAAATCTTAAGAAAAAGTTGAATTTATACATGAATGAAGAGAAGAACAAGCTATATACTATTTTATACTACTACTAAACACAACTGATAGGTGGTTTAGAAGCAAGAATCCACCAGAGAGCTCAGACATAGTAAATAACCTGAAAAAACAGCAGAACACAATAAATGACAGAAGATTACTTACAGTTCTACAAAATGGCTCAAGATCTCAATCCAGGATGTACACCTGAACCTCAAAGACAAATAGATCAGCCTTACTACAAGATACAAACCACTGACAGACCAGATTCCAGCTAAATGAATACTTAAAATAGCTTGAGTTCTACAATAAATCCTTATGATCAGATGACAAGAAGATTAGCCTGTACTACAGTGATCAAAGGACAGAAAAAAGAAAAAGATCTAAAAGCATACCAGCTCTGTTTAACATGGCCGCATCTGGATCTTGTTCAGTTATCTTTCCTGATGATGTGATGGCAGTAAAGAATAATTGCTCAGATTTTATATTTTAAATGTTTATACAGGCCAATGTTTTTCCTGTTTTTTTAATAGTAGTGAGGCCAATGACTCAACACATTTGCCACCTTTGAATAGGGTTAATACAAGCTAATCACATCAGAATCCGATCAGAATCACATGACTTCTCAAGTGTCTAATGGTCCCAAGTAATATCCTACAACAGGACTGTTACAAACTAACTCAAGCTAGCATGGTAGCTAGACAGTTGACTACTACAAACAACTAGCATGCTAATCTACAAATATTGTTGATCTGTGAGAAATATAACAATATATACAGGTAGTCCCCGTGTTAAGTTGTCCCAGAGTTACGATGTTTTGTGGTTACAACACATCTCCCATTTACTGTATAAAGCCTTTTTTGTGTTTGGTGTGCGCGGCGGAAGAATACATAGTTTTTTTACATATTATTAAATGTATTTTATATGTGTTTTTAATAATTACTGTTAGGATAGGGGTTAGGATAGGATAAGTGCTTACAGTATGTTATTTATGTACAGTATTTACGTATGTTCCGATTTACACGAAATTCGGTTTACGACGCGAACGTAGGAACGGATCAACGTCGTAACCCGGGGACTACCTGTATATATATATATATATATATATATATATATATATATATATATATGTGTGTGTGTGTGTGTGTGTGTGTGTGTGTTATGATGCCATATGTTGCCTATAATCATCCAGATCAAAACAATTTCTTAATCCTTCAGATCTGGAACAAGTCATTCATGTCTTTTGTACATCTATATTTTAAATCTGCTATATTTTGAAATCAATGATGCATCTCTGGCACATCTGGAAGTAGCTCAAAATGTCACTTTCAAAAAAGGCAGCATATGACTCCAGTTTAAGCAACTCTACATTGCCTCCCAGTGCATTACAGAATCCAATATAAAATGACACTGATGGTTCTTGCTTATGTTATGGATGTGCTCTGAATGCACATGCATTCTAGATCTTTAAGGTCTGCACCCCAATCACTTATGATGGTCTGACCATCTCACCAAAAACAAAAAGGGGCTCCCACGTTTGCCTTTGCTGCACAAAGACTTTAGAATGTCTCATGAGTGACTTTAGACTGGCCCCAATCTGTGACTGTTTTAAAAATTAGACTTAAAACACTTTTATCATTTAGCATTCAGCAGCTGTTAAACTGTTGCTGGGTTAAATGTATGCATGTTTTATGTTTAGAAATTATATATGAAAAGTGGATGTTTTTTTATTGTAAAGCACTTTGCTTTTAAATGTGCTTTAGAAATAAAATTTACGTTTACTTACTATCCCAGCAGTGACTGAGATATTGTGAAACTAAACTGAAAGACATTCTGACATAGGCTTGACTGTGTGTACTGGTAGTACAAGGCATTTGTCCAATAATATTTGTCAAATTATAGTTTGTATTCCCCAGGGTTCTGAAATGCCACTGGGCATTAGCCACACTTAAAATTCATGACCAAATAGTGAGAATATTCTCTCTATTGTGTGTAAACAGTCTGCAAACGTTCAACTAGCAACCTCAGAGCCTAAACTTTAATGTCAGTTAGCTGGCTAACCCTTAGTGCACCTTACAGATTTATAACAGACAACAGAGAAAAACAAAGAGGATTCAGTTCAGCTCATTCATACATGACTGACAACTTATAGATAAAGATCATAACTGTGACTGAAGTCAAACAACTTTAACTTGTAAGCAGAATTTAATAAGCATGTAACTGGTACTAGGCTGTTTTGAACTGTTAGCTTGTAAGCTAAGCTAATGCTATCATTACTATACGCTTTACTGTTCTACGCTAGTTAGTATTGTTTAACATTTAGCAGTCGTGGTTATAAGATTGATGGTTTAAAATTTACTGATTATTGAACTGAAAATGTCTATTTAACATTTAGCTAGCAGTTGCTGTTTTTGTTGTTTGCTATTAGGGTTCCCGTAAAATATGGAATCGTTCCGTATTTGTAAAATAAAAGTCACGTTCCATATTGAACCGATACGGGACACGCTTTGTTCCATATTTATATCAAGGAGGGGAAATAAGGTTGATCTGAGACAGAATGCTATGTGTGAATGAAGAGGAAACCCTGCTGCTTTCTCCCTCTGTGTCGTGTTTCAGTAGTGTGTGTGTGTGTGTGTTATGGGTAGTTGGCGAACGAAATGGCTCTTTGAGTTGTCTCTTTGAAGTGAACGATCAGAGCCGACTCGTGTCTGGGAGCCAGATTCGTTTACCCCCTTTTTTCTGTTGAAGTCGCACGGGATTGGTCAGTTACACCATGTAAGGTGGTAGTGGTGGGGTGGGGGTCGCTATATTAGTATTAAGTATAATTGTTGCACGCGCACACACATAGAGAGAAGCTACAAAAAGACTCTCTCTGCATATGACAAATAATGACATGAGTTTAAATAAATAAATGCACATATAAATGACTGAATAAATACTGTAATTGTATAGACAAAAAATAAATAAATTTTTATGAAAAAGCACATATGTCAATTTATAAGAGGAATCTATTTCTACATTTCCATGCATAAAAATTATATGGTTCAAATTTGAAATTCAAAACAGACAACAAAAATTCACAGAAATATGGTCATCACTACGGAAAGTGTTTTGAAAGATTTTTGTAATACTGTCTGTATTGTAAACATGCAATAAACATAAACATTACTTATTTTACTTTATTATGCGCTATTCCTTTATTTATTAATTATCATTTTGCGGTGAGATACATATACAGTATATAATTATTTTCTTTTTTTTTTGTTCTGTTCTTCTGTAAAATGCAAAACTCAGTACATATATAATTTAGAAAAAAAAAATTTTTAGTTGTTTTTACATTTTTATATTTATTTAATTTAATTCATTGTTGAATTGACATTATTTTATTATTAGCTTAAGCTAAGCAGCAAAAAAAAAAAAAGAAGAAAAGTCTTCTGTTTTGGGAGCTGTAAGAGGTCTTTTAAGTAAACCAAGCTATAAAAGCCCATCACTAGTGCGAGTCATGACCAATGAAAGCGTTGTCTGCATTGCTAAGATACACCTGAAAATGGTACGTGACTTAAAAAAATAGCATCTACCAAATGCAATTTTAGTCCGCTTTACAATGTTTCTCTGACAGTGCAAGACCTTTTATTATATAGGTGCAACATTCAAGCCACACCCAATGAAATCGTCCCCCCCTCATACCCCCCCACCTCCCCATACACTCCAACCCCAAACACCTCCACCAGGCCAGGGGTGTCCCTTATTACAAAATCTGAAAGGTGGCAACCCTAGTTGCTATATAAATGTATAATATTTTAAACAAAGGGCTTCGGTACACTTCTGGGTGTATTGAAGACTAGAATAGTGTGAAACAACAACATGCTTGGACTTTACTTAGAAATTGTGATGATGCTTAGTACAAAATGCCACAAATTAGCTTGGTGTGTGGCTGTAGTACAACATATAAAGCTTTATTTTTGTCAGTTCAGTGGATTCAGTGCCTGAGAAGAGAAACAGCTGCTGACTCAAGTCAAGCGGTGAGATTACAGTTTAGCAACCACAAAGCTGGGTAAAGACTGCCTACCAACCCAACACAACCAAATAAAAAGGTTTTTTGTTTGTTAACTTTGGTTATTAAGTCTTTAGTGATTTGTGCATGTGTGAGTGTTATCCAGCTGAAAGGAGGGTTTATTGTTGTGACATCAAGTGCATTTGTCATATACATTACATTACATTACATTACATTACATTGCATTTAGCGGACGCTTTTATCCAAAGCAACTTACAATAGTGGGAAAGTACAAATGCGAAAAATACTTAAATAATTAACATTTTGAGATCGATTGCTGAGTGCATTTCAGTACTCATAGGGAGTATTTGGGATCACTAGAGCAGGTGCTCTTTGAAGAGCTCGGATTTTAGGAGTTTCTTGAACCCAGTGAGGGACACCTCTGCTCTAGTGGCGGTAAGCAGCTTGTTCCACCATCTTGGAACTACTGAGGAGAACAGTCTGGATTGCTTTGTGTGAATGTTAGGCAAAGCAAGGCGACGTTCACTGGAGGAGTGCAGCGACCGGGCCGGGACATAAGCTTTTAGGAGCGAGTGCAGATAAGAGGGAGCCTGCTCTGTCATCACCTTATAGGCGATCGTGCAGGCTTTGTGTTTGATCCGGGCAGCAATCGGAAGCCAGTGTAGCTCAATGAGCAGTGGGGTGACATGTGCCCGTTTTGGATGGTTAAAAACCAGACGTCCTGCTGCATTCTGGACCATCTGTAGTGGTTTAATAGTGCAGGCTGGGAGGCCTGTTAGCACAGCATTGCAGTAATCGAGGCGTGAGATAACCACAGCTTGTACCAAGAGTTGAGTGGCATGTTGCGTTAGGAACGGTCTGATTTGTCTGATATTATAGAGCGCAAAGCGGCAGGACCGTGCAACAGAGGCTACATGATGTGTGAATGAAAGCTGGTCATCAAACATAACCCCGAGGTTCCTAACAACCTTTGACGGAGAGAGTGAGAGAGAGTCGATCGTCAAGGTGAGGTTGTGTTGAACCGAACCGATCTGAGAGGCAGTGAGATATCTGTGCCGAGATGGAAGAGTCATCATCTGGCAGGAATGACAGATAGAGCTGAGTATCATCAGCAAAGCAATAGTAGGAAAAGCCATGCGAGCGGATAACTTGTCCCAGTGAGGTGGTGTAAATGGAAAAAAGAAGGGGTCCCAGTACCGAGCCTTGAGGCACTCCGGTGGACAATGAGTGTGAAGAGGACAGTTGTCCTAGCCATGACACTTGGCTCTGAACCATGATAGTGGTGTATCCAAGATACCCATGTTTGAAAGCATAGATAATAGGAGGTCGTGTCAAAGGCTGCTGACAGGTCCAGCAGTATGAGCACCAAGGACTGTCCGGTGGCTTTGGCAGTTTTTAAGGCTTCTGTGACCGACAACAGAGCCGTTTCAGTACAGTGTCCTTTTTTAAAACCAGATTGGTTGCAATCAAGATGGTCGTTCTGGGTGAGGAAGTCAGAGACCTGATTGTACACTTCCCTTTCTATGACCTTAGAGAGGAAAGGCAGTAGCAAGACCGGTAGCAAGTAGCAAGTCAACCTGGACAGGGTTGAGTGAGGGCATATACTGAACACCGCCATATCCTCCTAATCCCTCCATGTCCCTGAACCTCCAGCTCACTGTTGTTATCCACACCTGCTTACATGCATTTTTTTATTTGATGAGAGGGCAGAGACTAGCAGATATAGAAAGTTACATGTTCTTTAATGCAATATATTCCTGTTAAAATATTCACATTTGAATTTGTTTCATTTTTTGCATGGAGAACAAGCAATAAACTGAATTTCTCTCCACTTACTTACAGACTACACCATATGTTCTTGCTCCAAACAAAGAGGTAAAGCACTGTGAGTGTTCTGCCTGTGGCATTTTGTTTTAGTCCAGTGCCTATGCTCAGTTTTGCTGTTGGAAACCCAAAGACTGTCTCAAAGACTCTGCCATAAACATGGATTCCACCAGACTAAGCAATTAGCAAAGCAAACTGCAAATACTGTCAGTGCCAGTTATGTAACAGAATTGTTACTCTAATTGACCTGTTTGGTCAAAGCAGCAGTACGCATTTCTTTGTTCCACATGAAGCTCTCTAGCTTTATTGAAATGAAGGATTAGACGTGCAAAAGGCAAGAGCATTAAATTAAGATGTAAGACTCAGCAGAGTGGTTGAATCAGCCTACCATTTGTTTGGACTTTATAAAAGAGGGTGTAGATGCTAAATGAAATGTTAGCACTGGCCTGTGTCCTGGGCTGGGTTTAAGTGGCTTCTGTTCTGGCACGAAGCAGTAGACTATAAAAAAAGAAGAAGAAGAAAGGAAAGATAAATAAACATGGAGGAACCCCGGCAGCAGGGAAGGATCATCATCATCCCATAACCAGCAGTTATGGCCTGCTGTGCTCTCACAGCCTCCAAATGTTTCTGAGCTCAGCAAACATCATTAAATACTGAGAGCAAGCATTCATTCAGCCAACATATACAGTATCCATAAAAGCATGTATTCTACACTCAAAATTAAATGTCGTTTCATGCACTGCTAAGAAATAAACACTGATTCTTACCCCTTTCTTATAAACTTCAGTCAAATTTTAAGCTCTTGTAGCATGTAATTTAGTGTGCTAATAATGAATCATTAATCATTGTGCTTTGGGGAAGTTGGCACAGCTGGCCTTAGATTGGCAATTTCACTTCAACAAGGTGAATCTCCCTTTCAGATAAACCAAAACACAACAAAACACAATAATCTACAGTGAAGTGCACTCATGATTTTGACATGACACAGCTTGCTATTTTAACTGGAGTGATTTTTTTTGTGTACATCTGCAGGGCTTTTGGTTAAGCACAATAGATTTTTATAAATATATAAATTCAAAAGTAGAATGTAAAACAGAGCAGCATTGATGTAGGATGTATATGCAGTAAATTGGTGTGCTGTTAGTGTGTGTGCACTGTATTAATTTAAAGCTTCCTCTGGTACAGCAACTGCCTATTTATTTTCAGTATAGAAGAGGAAGTGGACTTTGTCCTGAGCACATGTGTCTGTAAGTCTTTGCATACCATAATATTAACCTGTGGTCAAAATACTGTGGCGTGCTAGGGGGCGTCGCATTCCCGTGGGCGACGGTCTGCCGTTTTGCATATTCCCAGGGGTCTTTGGGGTGGTTTGGGAGGGTTAGTGTAACTGTTCTGTGGGTTCATGTAGGGGTAAAAGCTTTAGGTGTTCTGTGTTGTATAATTAAATGTGTGCATGTGTGAGTGCTTGTGTAAGCTTAAGTTTAGGATAGTCACCGTTGGTGTGGGGGTTGGTCAGATGTATAACTGTGTGAGTGAGAGCGTTAATGTTAGTCTGATTCTCTGTTACTCTGTGTTGTAGTGCTGGAGATTGACCAATAAAAAGCTTACAAATGGCTTCGCGCAGAATTATTCCAAAGCCGTCTGGATCGCCACAATACTTCTCTAAGTGAAAATAAGTTTCACTTTAAGAACAAACCATGCCATTTTAATCATTAGTATCAAAATGCAAATAGTTGCATAAGACTAAAAAAGAACATTTATTTCTTACAGTTACCGGTATATTATAGTACATAAAATGTGAGTTATTTTTATAAGCTGAACATTACAAATAAATTCCATTCACTCTTGATACTGTACTTGTGAACATTTAAGAGTAATTCATAGTACACTATATGGTCAAATATATTGGTAAACATTGTTTGGGACACTGGCTCACTCATTGTTTCTTCCAAAATCAAGGTTAATAAAAAGTTTATTCTGCTTTTGTTTTAGTAACTGTCTCTACAGACTAGACAAGATGTGTGTGAGTGTGTGTGTACATTTACACACTATTACTGTTAGTTGAGTTAT
>BRDA01045455.1:0-31981 GCA_036984385.1 Crenuchus spilurus
AGAGAGACAGAGATAGACAGAGAGAGAGATAGAGAGACAGAGAGAGACAGAGAGACAGAGGGAGAGAGAGAAAGAGAGAGAGAGAGTGAGATACAGAGAGAGAGATAGAGAGAGAGAGATAGACAGAGAGCATAATAAAGTAAATGATACAGAAATAGAAAGAGTCAGTAGAGAGAAAGAGTCGGAGGTAAAGAAAAAGGGGCGAGAGAATGAGGGATAAACAGAGAGAAAACTGAATAAATAGAGGCAGAGAGAGAAAGAGAGGGGGGGATGAGAGAGGGATTAGAGAGGGAGAGATAAAAAGAGAGAAAATGACCCAGTGAGGTAGAGACGAGTCACAGCAGAACCTGTGCAGTGACTTATGGGGTTTGGTGGCAATGAGAGCTGTTTCAGAGTGTAAATCCTTCTATCCATTTGTGGCAGTGATAACACACACACACACACACACACACACACACACAGGGATAAAGACAGTGTGTGCAGCAGCTTGGCCGTGAATCAGAATCACACACACTGTCACCACGCTGCATTGTTGTTCCCCACTGAAACATCACGTGGCTGCCCCGCCGCTCGCTGTGTAAACGTTTTTCAGAAGCAAACACCACGACGGCTCAGAGCCAGAAACACACAGCAACTAGACACGGGCTGTGTCTCAAATCCAGCACTTCTCTAGTGCACTAACCACTTTTATTTCAAGTGCTCGTTCACTGAACTGGCCCACGTTTATACAGACATATACAAATAAGCAATGTTCATCCATCTACTGTACCCTGCCGCTGACTCCTCCGGCACTACCTGGCTCATAAGAGCTGTCCAGAGTGCTGAAAACAAGCAAACCATTACAAAGTACTGAAAATGTAATGGGATTACTTTGCTCATTACTTTCTAATCAGAGTAATCTCATTACTAATTACTCTACTTCTGTGTTACTCTATAAAAACCCCAATCTGTACCAAATGCTGTGAGCTAATGCTGTAACACCCATTCCACCTTAAATGGTGCAGAGGTTACATTCAGATGCTGCCATTTAAGGTGGATTATAACTAGAGACTGAGCTTTTGGGATTTTTACATTAGCATGATTACAGCTGAGTTTACTAACTAATGGACTATAACAACCAGATACTCTCAGCAGTACAGTACACCGTAAACACCGCGCACACACACTACAGCAGTATTATACAGTATTATACAGTACTACAGTTTAAAAAAGCACTCAAACACAAAGTGGTTAGCACACATGTTCAGGCTCTGTTCTTTCTCGACCTCTCAAAATAAAAATGGCACAGCTGAGTTCTTAAGCTGTAGGTGGAGCTACTCTGAAGGGGCGGAGTTAATTGTAATGAATCTTATTGCAAAGTAGATTGGAATTATGGGTTGGTATTCCCTCTATAAACTGAAATTTAGGTTTAACAGAGAGAAGGTGAGTTTTCTTTCCTAATGCATCCTCTGTACGTAGCACTCTCTTCACCTGAGTATGAGAAAGTAGTGCATAATGTAAGAATACAGTACATGTGAGCCAAATTGAGCCGCAGCATTGTGTGCTGTTAGACGTGTATGAGGCAGAATGGTACAGTGAATAGACACTGTACAGCATTCACACAAAGGCGCAGCAGCCGAGACCATGTAATAGAAGAAAGAATAGGAAAAAGGCCACTTTTGAACGGCGGCGACACGCTCTCTCACGCCTGCTGAATGGAGGTTGAGAGAGGAGTATCTTTTAACCTCCCTGAACCAGAGCCGAGGCGGAAGAGACGAGGGAAGGTGGCCGTGCCTTTCTGCCCATCATTGATTAAATTTGAGCATGGTCAGCTTTGTACAATACGGCAAGCCGAGTGTGTGCGCTCTCCTCCTCTACAAAGGCAGATATAACACACGCTTCACATTCTGGAGACTTCCCTTTACTCCACACTCAGTGTTATTGAGCCCCTACTGTACACCAGTCAAAAGTTTGGGGTTAACGTCAAGAGTTGCAAAGTATAATAACTTTTCTCTACTTAAATTTGGCTTTTAAAATTTTAAATACTATTAGTTTAGATTAGATTAGCTTAGTTTAGATTAATTTTGATTAGATTAGATTAGTTTAGATTAGTTTAATTTAGATTAGATTAGACTAGATTACATTAGATTAGATTAGATTAGATTAGATTAGTTTAGATTAGTTTAGTTTAGATTAGATTATATTAGTTTAGATTAGATTAGTTTAGTTTAGATTAGATTAGTTTAGATTAGATTAGGTTAGATTAGATTAGTTTAGATTAAATTAGAATAGTTTAGATTAGATTAGTTTAGATTAGATTAGTTTAGATTAAATTAGACTAGTTTAGATTAGATTAGTTTAGATTAGATTAGTTTAGATTAGATTTGATTAGATTATTTTAGTTTAGATTAGATTAAATTAGATTAGATTAGTTTTGATTAGTTTATATTAGATTAGATTAGTTTAGATTAGATTGGATTTGTTTAGATTAGACTAGTTTAGATTAGTTTAGATTAGATTAGTTTAGATTAGATTAGTTTAGTTTAGATTAGACTAGTTTAGATTAGTTTAGATTAGATTAGTTTAGATTAGATTAAACTAGTTTAGATTAGTTTAGATTAGTTTAGATTAGATTAGTTTAGATTAGATTAGATTAGATTTGTTTAGATTAGACTAGTTTAGATTAGTTTAGATTAGATTAGTTTAGATTAGTTTAGATTAGATTAAACTAGTTTAGATTAGTTTAGATTAGATTAGACTAGTTTAGATTAGATTAGATTAGATTAGATTAGATTAGATTAGATTAGTTTAGATTAGATTAGATTCTTGGTCAGTGTGTGTATTACAGGTACAGAGCAGATGTAGTTAGCATGTAACCACATGTGTAAAATACTCTTTTGTGCAAAATAATTTTCAATATGTGTGTGTGCGTGTGTGTGTGTTTGTTTGTGTGTGTGTGTGCATGTGTGTTTGTGTGTGTGTGTGTGTGTGTGTGTGTGTGTGTGTGTGTGTGTGTTTGTGTGTGTGTGTGTGTGTGTTGCATTATAAATACATGTTAGTTGTGTAAAAGCATTTGGCATTAAAGACAATAATTTAATAGGCAGAGTATTGATTTGTTATTGAGTATCATGATACTACACTTGTTGTCAAAATATCCTGGTGTGATGACGTCCCGCATACCATCACATGTTTAAAGGGATGTTCGACTCCGTCTTTAGATGTTTCCATTAATACTAGATGTAGTCGATGAGTAAAAACATGCTTCGAGTCCAATGAAATGTTCCTTGTTAGGTTTGAAGATACACTATATGGATATATACGTATTGGGACACCGGCTCATTCACTGCTTCTTCTGACATTAAGGATATTAAACTGTCTGTACTGTGCAGGCAAGGCTTTCTACTAGATTTTGGACCATTACTGTGATTGTTTTCAGCCACAAGAGCATCACGATGTTGGATGATCAGCATCACCTCATCCTCAACTCCACCAACTCCCAAAAGTATTGGATGAAGCAGCTCCATCTACAGGGACTAGACAAGCTTTGTGTGCATCTGTGTCAATTAACAGCATCTGAATACATTCAATTAGGGGTGTCCACAAACTTTTGGACACTATCCTACGCTTTCTTTGGATTACAAGCAGCCTCTGACCTGTATTCTGGGCGTTTTTAAGGTGCAAATCAATAGTAGTCACATACTGTGCATTGTTCTAGATAAAAGGAAGAGAGTTACTGTGTTTATCTGCATGATGTAGGCACCTGGCACAAAGCCTTGAACTTGGCGATAACTAATCAGCAGAATTAAGCACTTCACCTTCTCCAATGGCCTGTGTCCAGCCTCTCTGTGGAGAAACGCCGTGGTTTATGGTTTATAGTTTATGGCTCTGTGGTTCAGCATGGGCGACTCATTTGGACTCAGTGCTCTTTCCTTCCCTGCCAGAAAAGAACCTGCAAGCTTGTGAGAAATGTTCCACCACTTACAGCATGAAATAAATACAAAAAATGTCGTTTTTCTTGCAAAAGAGACCTTCAAATGATCTTAAAATGTTGTAATACAATAGCACATGCTTACAACTGACTGCAGAACACTAAAAATTCTGGAAGTTTTAGATTTTTAGTCCCAGAAATCATTTATTTCAGGCTGCGCAGCACTAAAGGGACATGATGTTGGTTCATCTTACAACTGCCACAAGAGGGCGCCATTCAGCAGAACAGAAATTGTCTTATTTGGAGCAAAAGCTTTAATTAGCAGCTCAAAATAGTCAAAAGTTGAGCAAAAAGAAGAGTTTCTGTTTTCATATGACTCCTCCCTTTGGGGTGGAGCTTAGAGAAGAAGAAAGTAACCAGGCACTGAATGTGAGGAGGAGAGGCTGGACCTGCTGGCAGGTTAATGTTTGAAGCATGTTTTCGGAAATTCTCGGACTAGCAGCCTGCTTAGGATTTCTTCTTTGTTTTCTCTTCTTTTTTTAGACATATTTAAGTCTTTTTTTTATTACTGGCTATTATAAGATGCTCAATGTACAATTTTACTGATGTTACACTTGTTGGTGAGTGTAAAGTTAGGAGTCTAACCCAAGGACTCTTATAGGCATAGTGATGTTGTCCTAATTTAGCCCAAAGTCAACACCTACCAGGAGATTTTACAGCATTTCATGCTTCCATCTGCACACAAGCTTTATGGAGATGCCCAGCAGCTGCCCACAGTGCCAACACTACTACTGACCATCATATTACTGTTCCAAGCATCTCCTGACCTATAAGCCAAGCTGATCAACAGCAATACATGGTGTGAAATATGTCACTGTGCATGTAAATATAACAGCTATGAACAAAACCATCACATTTTGATGTATGACTGTAATGTTATTGTAAGAAAACTGGACAAAGCGGCGCCCTCTAAAGGCCACTGAGTGCAAAAACTGACTCAGTAGTCTGCTTCAGCTGGCTGGGTAATTTCACCGTCATATTAGATTGCAATTACTCAATCCTGATTACTTAAACACTTGATTATAATTATTTAAACCCTCTAATTGGGCTCCACTAAAGTCATTGTGGGCAGCTAAGTCATCCAGTGAGCTTTCTGTGGATGCTTGGCGGAGTTAAGAAGCAGCCTCTTACCCAGCGCCTGGGGAGATGCAGGCATTTCAGCTTATCCCATACCCCCCAACACACCACCGCCC
Organism: Crenuchus spilurus; assembly: GCA_036984385.1. Lineage (NCBI taxonomy): Eukaryota > Metazoa > Chordata > Actinopteri > Characiformes > Crenuchidae > Crenuchus > Crenuchus spilurus. Next base: position 5,161 of record BRDA01045455.1, read on the forward strand.
CACCAACAACGGTTCCCCCCATCCACCGAGAGCCCAGGAGCCAAACTGGGCGGATGGAGTAATCTTGTTAAGAATGGTTGTTGTCATTGTGCTCCTCGATGTGCATTTGGCTGCGTGGCTAGCTAGCTGGGAGCAAACGTGGGCAGGCGAGAAAGACAATGAGCGCTGGTGGGAGGAGAGAGGCCTATTTCTGGATGTTTAAGAACAGCAGCTGCTGCTAGCTTCTGCTCAAGCATCCGAAAAAATAACAACAAAGCGGAGAGGAGGAAGAGGAGGGGTAAATCCATGACGCCGGTGACATTTGGCCCTGCTCTATGGATTTAGCATGCTAATGTTTGTTAGCACCAGGCAGAGGAGTCCAAAATCCCGAATCGATGGCCGGGACCTGTCTCTTGCGGACGCTATATTGGACAGAAGTATTGGGACATATGCTCAGTCATTGTTTCTTCTGAAATCAAAGCGGTTAATTTTGATTTTTTTTGGAGTAACTGTCTCTACTGAGGATTTTACAACATTGCTATGATTGCATTCAACCACAAGAGCATTCAGGATGTTACTCCTCATCCCCAACTCCTCCCAAAAGTACGGGACAGAGCAGATAATACAGCCTCACAACTCAGTGCCCCCCTCATGCCCACACCTGGCATTAGACATGATGCCAACAGGTTCATGTTTAGTCCTATTCTATTGGCAGTACTTCTCTACATGGTCTAAACAAGCTGTGTGTACATTTGTTCATCTATGTCAAGCTGAATGCATTCATTAGAAGGGGTTTCCACAATAGGGTTGCCACCCGTCCCGTAAAATACGCAATCGTTCCGTATTTGTCAATTAAAAGTCGCAAAAAGACTCTGCATATGAAAACTCTCTGCATATAACAAAAAATGACATAAGTATAAATAAATAAACGCACATATACTGTAAATGCCTGAATAAATAAGTACACACAAGTAATTGTACAATAAATAAATTAATAAATACATTTTGTTATGAAAAAGGACATATGTAAATTTATAAGAGGAATCTATTTCTACATTTCCATACATAAAAATTATTTGGTTCAATTTTGAAATCCAAAACAGACAACAAAATTCACGTCAGTATGGAAAGTGTTGGAGGATATGTGATTTTTGTACTATTGCCTGTATTGTAAACATAATTTACTTATTTTACTTTATTATGCCCTATTCCTTTATTTATTAATGCTAATTTTGGGATACTGTGAAATATGTGACCATATGTAGCCATGGCTAGTGGTAAGGATCTGGTCTTGTGACCAGAAGGTCGCTGGTTCGATCCCCTGACAGGACATGACTGAAGTGACCTTGAGCAAGGCACCTAACCCCCTAACTGCTCCCCGGGCGCCGGTGGATAAGGGCTGCCCACCGCTTCAGACACGAATTCTCACCAGTGTGTTCACTAGTGTGTGTGTGTGTGTTTCACTGCACGAATGAGGTCAAATTCCGTTGTGTGAAAATCACATTGGAAAATTGGTTCATCTTAATTAGATGGAATTTGATGGAATCTTTAACAGAATTTGACCTCTGCATTTAACCCATTTGTGCAGTGAAACACACACACACCTTACCACTAGGCCATAATAGATGGCGAGATACCTATATATATATATATATATATATATATATATATATATATATATATATATATATATATATATATATAATTATTTTTCTTTTATTTTGTTCTGTTCTTTCTGTAAAAAAATCTAAATTCAATAAATATATAATTTAGAAAAAAAAATAATTATTTCAGTTGTTTTTACATTTCTACATTTATTTAATTTCATTCACTGTTGAATTGACATTATTTTATTATAAGCTTAAGTTAAGCAGAAAAAAAAGAAAAAAGAAGAAAAGTCTTCCGTTTTGGGAGCTGTAAGAGGTCTTTTAATTAAATCAAGCCATAAAAGCCCATCACTAGTCCAAGTCATGACCAATGTAAGCGTTGTCTGCATTGCTAAGATACACCTGAAAATGGTGCACGATTTTAAAAAATAGTATCTACCGAACGCAATTTTAGTCCACTTTACAGTGTTTCTCTGACAGTGTAAGACCTTTTATTATATAGGTACAACATTCAAGCCACACCCAACACCCTACCCGCAGTGGAATTGCCCCCCCATACACTCCAACCCCAAACACCCCCCCCCATACCCCACCTGGCCAGGGGTGTTCCTTATTTCAAAATCTGAAAGGTGGCAACCCTAATCCACAAACTTTAGGACACTGTGTATCTTAACACGTGAAATTGCCTAAAAAATAGCCAAAATATCCACAAAATTTGAGATGAAACTATGAATATTAATATCATTCACTGTATTCCTATAAATATTTCATATAAAATATCTATTATTAATATAAATATCTAAATATTAAACATCTATATTCAGTCAAAGTGTCTTATTCTACTGGCAGGTTTATTATTTGCATTATTTTGTGAAGCAAAATGACAAATTACATTAAACATGGCTAGAAATAAGTGAATTAGTCTCACAAAAAGCTCAGAATAGTAAATTTCAGATGTGTGCTAGATTTAAGGCATTTAAAAAAAATTCATTATTTTTTCATTCCAGGAGGAAACAGACAGTGGCACTGACCTTTATCACAAATGAATTATTTCTGTTTAATGATCCTGTGAGGACGAGTCAGAAAAAATAAGCCAGAGAGAGAAGAAGAGCTGCTCTGTGGAGCTCACACACACACACACACCTACACACACACCTACACACACACACACACAGTCAGACACTGTCTCTATATTTGTATCCTGTTGGTGTCCAAACACGATCCAGCGCGATATGTCCTGCTCAGATAAGATGGTCACATCCAACAAATTGAAGCAATCTTCTGACAGGTTTTGTAACAGTATGAGGCTTTGACTTGCTGATGCTGCAGACGAGCTTTGCAGACATTTTCATTTCAATTTCACATTTTTTTTAACTTGGCATTGAAGGGTTTGCATGAAAAATTCAAGGCGTTATAATATGAGATCCAGATGAATCATGAATCGTTAATGGCTAACAGGCCGGCCTCTGAAGTTACACACACACACACACAGAAACACATGCAGACGGATGGCTTTCTTTGTAGCAGACTGGTTCGATGACTGTATCTCTCTCCAGCAGTAGAGAGAGATGAAGGTTTTCAGTATGTTGAGCATAGTGTGGTGTATAATGCTGATGCTATGGCGTGTTGTTGCTGTAGTATGCTGTGTATAGTTGTTGCTACAGTGTACAGTGTTATTTTAATGTATAGTGTGGTTACTATAGTGTATAGCAATGTAACTATAGGGTATAATATGGCTAGTAAAGTGTATAGTGTGTATGCTGTAGTGTGTAGTGTGTCTAGTATAGTATCCAGTCTGGATGCTGTAGTGTGTAATGTGAGTAGTATAGTGTATAGTCCGGATGCTGTAGTGTGTAGTGTGGATACCGTAGTGTGTAGTGTGGCTAGTATAGTATCCATTCTGGATGCTGTAGTGTGCAGTCTGGATGCTGTAGTGTGTAATGTGAGTAGTATAGCGTATAGTCTGGATGCTGTAGTGTGCAGTCTGGATGCTGTAGTGTGTAATGTGAGTAGTATAGTGTATAGTCCGGATGCTGTAGTGTGTAGTCTGGATGCTGTAGTGTGTAGTGTGAGTAGTATAGTGTACAGTCTGGATGCTGTAGTGTGTAGTCTGGATGCTAGTATATAGTGTGAGTAGTATAGTGTATAGTATGGATGCTGCAGTGTGTAGTCTGGATGCTAGTATATAGTGTGAGTAGTATAGTGTATAGTATGGATGCTGTAGTGTGTAGTCTGGATGCTGTAGTGTGTAGTGTGGCTAGTATAGTATCCATTCTGGGTGCTGTAGTGTGTATGAATGAATGATTGTTACACTTATATAGCGCCTTTCTCAAACCCAAGGACGCTTTACAATCAACACACTGGATATTCTGGATGCTGTAGTATATAGTGTGAGTAGTATAGTGTATAGTCCGGATGCTGTAGTGTGTAATGTGAGTAGCATAGTGTATAGTCTGAATGCTGTAGTGTGCAGTCTGGATGCTGTAGTGTGTAATGTGAGTAGTATAGTGTATAGTCCGGATGCTGTAGTGTGTAGTCTGGATGCTGTAGGGTGTAATGTGAGTAGTATAGTGTATAGTCTGGATGCTGTAGTGTGCAGTCTGGATGCTGTAGTGTGTAGTGTGAGTAGTATAGTGTATAGTATGGATGCTGTAGTGTGTAGTGTGAGTAGTTTAGTGTACAGTCTGGATGCTGTAGTGTATAGAGTAATATAGTGTACAGTTTGGATGATATAGTGTATAGTGTGGCTAGTATAGTGTAGAGTCTGGATGCTGTAGTGTATAGTGTGGCTAGTTTTGTGTACAGTCTGGCTGCTGTAGTGTATAGCGTAATATAGTGTACAGTTTGGATGATGTACTGTATAGTGTGGCCAGTATAGTGTACAGTTTGGATGATGTAGTGCATAGTGTGGCTAGTATAATGAACAGTCTGGATGCTGTAGTGTGTAGTCTGGATGCTGTAGTGTGTAGTGTGAGTAGTATAGTGTATAGTATGGATGCTGTAGTGTGTATGGTGAGTAGTTTAGTGTACAGTCTGGATGCTGTAGTATATAGTGTGAGTAGTATTGTGTATAATATGGATGCTGTAGTGTGTAGTGTGGCTAGAATAGTGTACAGTCTGGATGATGTAGTGTGTAGACTGGATGCTGTAGTGTGTAGTGTGAGTAGTATAGTGTATAGTATGGATGCTGTAGTGTATAGAGTAATGTAGTGTAAAGTTTGGATGATATAGTGTATAGTGTGGCTAGTATAGTGTACATTCTGGATGATGTAGTGTGTAGTCTGGATGCTGTAGTGTGTAGTGTGAGTAGTATAGTGTATAGTATGGATGCTGTAGTGTGTAGTCTGGATGCTGTAGTGTGTAGTGTGAGTAGTTTAGTGTACAGTCTGGATGCTGTAGTGTATAGAGTAATATAGTGTACAGTTTGGATGATATAGTGTATAGTGTGGCTAGTATAGTGTACAGTCTGGAAGCTGTAGTATATAGTGTAAGTAGTATAGTGTGTAGTCTGGATGCTGTAGTGTGTAGTGTGAGTAGTATAGTGTATAGTATGGATGCTGTAGTGTGTAGTCTGGATGCTATAGTGTGTAGTGTGAGTAGTTTAGTGTACAGTCTGGATGCTGTAGTGTATAGAGTAATGTAGTGTAAAGTTTGGATGATATAGTATATAGTGTGGCTAGTATAGTGTACATTCTGGATGATGTAGTGTGTAGTCTGGATGCTGTAGTGTGTAGTGTGAGTAGTATAGTGTATAGTATGGATGCTGTAGTGTGTAGTCTGGATGCTGTATTGTGTAGTGTGAGTAGTTTAGTGTACAGTCTGGATGCTGTAGTGTATAGAGTAATATAGTGTACAGTTTGGATGATATAGTGTATAGTGTGGCTAGTATAGTGTACAGTCTGGATTCTGTAGTATATAGTGTGAGTAGTATAGTGTGTAGTCTGGATGCTGTAGTGTGTAGTGTGAGTAGTATAGTGTATAGTATGGATGCTGTAGTGTGTAGTCTGGATGCTATAGTGTGTAGTGTGAGTAGTTTAGTGTACAGTCTGGATGCTGTAGTGTATAGAGTAAGATAGTGTACAGTTTGAATGATATAGTGTATAGTGTGGCTAGTATAGTGTACAGTCTGGATGCTGTAGTATATAGTGTGAGTAGTATAGTGTGTAGTCTGGATGGTGTAGTGTGTAGTGTGAGTAGTATAGTGTATAGTATGGATGCTGTAGTGTGTAGTCTGGATGCTATAGTGTGTAGTGTGAGTAGTATAGTGTACAGTCTGGATGCTGTAGTGTATAGAGTAAGATAGTGTACAGTTTGGATGATATAGTGTATAGTGTGGCTAGTATAGTGTACATTCTGGATGCTGTAGTGTGTAGTGTGAGTAGTATAGTGTACATTCTGGATGCTGTAGTGTGTAGTGTGAGTAGTATAGTGTATAGTATGGATGCTGTAGTGTGTAGTCTGGATGCTGTAGTGTGTAGTGTGAGTAGTTTAGTGTATAGTATGGATGCTGTAGTGTGTAGTCTGGATGCTGTAGTGTGTAGTGTGAGTAGTTTAGTGTACAGTCTGGATGCTGTAGTGTATAGAGTAAGATAGTGTACAGTTTGGATGATATAGTGTATAGTGTGGCTAGTATAGTGTACAGTCTGGATGCTGTAGTATATAGTGTGAGTAGTATAGTGTATAGTATGGATGCTGTAGTGTGTATTGTGGATGCTGTAGTGTGTAGTTTGGATGCTGTAGTGTACTGTGGCTATTATAGTGTACAGTCTGCATGCTTGTTATAAAATAAAACCTGATTTACTTTTACAGTTTTGTATTGTGTGATTATAAATCACTAGTTACAAACTGAGTTTAATGTTTCTCAATTAAACCTTGCTATGTAAGCCCACCCAGCTGTAAAGTGGTCAGAAACGGATGAATGGGTACTGTGTACCTAAAAGTTACATTAGTCACAGACATAGTTCAGATAAACTCCAGAAACTCGTAAGTGCTGCTAGTTTTATGTACATTCTGACTCATTTGTGAACTTCAAGAGACTTTTTGATTGAAATAAAAAATAAATAAATAAGTAGAAATATCAGGAAAGGTAAGAGGAGTGATGTTAGCCTTTCTAGCTCATCAGCCCACATATTGTTGCATAGTTCATATGTGATTTGCATTGTTAATCACAAAAAATAGTGTTTTTATTTTAAATCTAATGAATATATTCTGAATCTTTATTTTACCTCACTCCCAGGACACTGCATTGTATTTTTTGATTGTTATAACTTTTTTTTATATTTTTCACCACATGGGTGGTTTAGTGCAATCAACAGAAAATCAAGGCATGCCAGGGGAGGCCACAAGTACACTCATCACCATAAAGGAGAAAGAAAAGTTACAAAAGTGACAGGATTTTAGCTCATATGTGGGATAAAGTCCAGAGTATGTGGTATAAAAGACTGCCAGGCCATGCTGGGCTGAGCCACATTGTTGTGCACACAGGCTTCACTATTTTAAGTAGATTCAGTATCCTGAGCATGCATACAGATCCCAGTTTTGTAAAAAAAAAAAAGAAAAAAATGAGTTTACATGAAATTTACAGTCTCCACAGAGTTTCAATTAATTATTCGACCTCTACTGCATATTAGGTCAACAAAATCTGCAACAAACACATCAAATAATAGCAATTCAAATAGATCTAATAAGTGGTTTCAACACAGCCTTCCACTTTTAATGACAACTGCAGTCTCAGAGTTTTTCAGCCTCTTCATGACAGAGCAGCCTTTTACTGTTATGACCAACGGCAAACTTGATGCGTAGTCAAACCCCAGCTTCTGGCAGCGTTCCTCATGAATCTTAGCCCATTCCTCTTGGGCAATGGCCTCTAGTTCACTAATATTCTTGGTTTTGCATGTTACCACCATCTTCTTCAAATCCCACCAAATATTTCCATCGGAGACTGGGACAGTCACTCCAGAATCTCCAGGACTTCCCGAACCTTGGCCTCTCTGCTGGGTAATGTGATGTTGGTGATAAAATTAAATAGATAATGCATAGTTTATATTAAATTAGCGTGTCATGGTTACTGATAATATTAAGTAAATAAAAATAGAAACGGAAGAAAACAAACAGAGAAAACATATAAAATGAACAATATAACAGGCCCTTCTCTCTTTTCACCAGAAGAGAATTCAGACTGGCTTTCTGGTCTCTATGAAAGCTGCAAGGATTGATAGCAAAATTAAAGGAATTCAATATAATCCCACAAGATCCCACAGTTCCAAATACAACCCAGGTGGGAGACTGTTTAGGCCCGGTGACTTTCCCTTCTGAAGCCACTTTATGGCTTCATTTGATTCACATGGATCTAAAGGAGAAACCAGAAAATCTCTCTTGGATTGTGAAATATTTGGTAGCTCTTGTTGATCAAGGCTCCTCGCACCAAGGAGCATCAAAATCAATCTCAGATTTATGAAGGTTTATATAAAAAAGTTCTAAATGAATTATTAATTTCCTGAGGATCAGTGATAATTCGATGGTCTGAGTTTTTAGCTGCACTCATATAAGCGTTGAGTTCAGTCTTTCAACATAGCCAGTAGAGCAGTCAGCCTGGAGGCCTCTGAGAGCATCAATGTAAGGTTTTTGCCTTGTTTTGTCTCCTTTACAGAACTTAACTTCAGATCTTTCTCTGAATTTTCCTTTAGTTTCTAAGCTAGTGAGACGTTTGTATAGAATTTTAGAAAGAGTTTAAAGAGCTGATGTACAGAGACGTTTAATAAAACATTTAGCTGTCTCCCACAACATTTTGTTTTTAAAAATCTTGCATTTGAGTCTTTAAGAAATCTTGTAACAATATTAACCCTGCAAAGCTTGAACCATCAAACGATTGCCGGAAAACTCAAATTCCTTGTTTTGTGTCATATTTGGCATTCAGAATCTATAGCTCACAGCATGTTGTTTAAACAAACAAAACCATGCAGAAACATTTTTATCTCCTTATAAAGTTTTCATTACATTTTTACTCAAGTCATGTGGTGCCCTGTGCTGCATGCAGGTCATGGATTATCCACCAGGGGGCAGAAGACATGTATCAGATCTGATACATCAGCTTTATATATGTATTTAATAAGGGTGCTGGAGGAGACGGAGAGCAATGGGGTTTGAAAACACATGGCAGTTTATAACAAAATGGACTATGGCTGTGGCTAAATGAAGACAAACATGACGTGATGACATACAATGACTCACTGTGGCTGTGAAACACGATGGAGGCTTTATAGCTAACAATGATTAACATGTAATGAGATGGCAGGGCTGTACAATGATGTGACGTAACTGGGGGAGGAAATATGACGTGGACAAGATGGGGCATTGGGAAATGTAAACAAATGGGGCATGTGGACAGAAAAAAAGGCAGGGCTATAATGGGGGTTCACGATAGATAGATAGATAGATAGATAGATAGATAGATAGATAGATAGATAGATAGATAGATAGATAGATAGACAGACAGACAGACAGACAGACATATAGATAGACTTTTTATAGATATATTTTCTTACTTTTGAGACAGCTTGTATATTTTGCAAAATGTGGTAAAATCAGAAAAATGATTATAAACTGTGCACTAAAATATGTTTTAAAAATAATTTTAATTTGTTCGTTATAGACATAAACTTATCTTAATTACTTAAAAAAATAACAAAATCTATATTATATGCATATTATATTCTGTATAACAGTGTATACTTTATATCTCTTTATATTTTTATGCATTTATTTCTTCACATATAGTAAATAACTTCTAAAGATGGTTAATCTATGTAGAATTATTCTAATATTTAAAATATTCAACCTTTAAGTCAAAGCAGCAGTGATGTTAAAATTTCTTCTTCTTTCTGTCTTTTTTTTCTAAGTCTTCCATTAGGACATATCTCTCGTGTGTCAAAATAGAAAGATGGTCTAATTACTTTTATTGATATTTTTACGGCATAATAGCAGCCATAAAAGAGTCATTGTATTACTGAGTTGCCAAATTGTCTGGTGCCACCATGAGTGACAGTCTATATTCTCAGCAATTAGAATTATATCTCAGTTTAAGTGATTATATCTCAGTTTAAGTGATTATTATGTCTTGGGGTAAGTGATTATATGTCTATATAAGGGACTATATCTCTCTGCTATGACCTCAGTAGGAATTTTGTGGTCAAACATACAGTATGTGCAAAAAGCATGACAACAAATTTGATTTTGAGCTAAATTTAACTCGGGATCATCTGTTATTCTCCTAGTGCATCTTCAGACAATACTATGAGTCTCTGAATAGAGATTCATGGTTTAAAACTGACAAGTCACTGAGAAATGTAAAAGCATGGTGTAAAAAGTTATTTGTAATTCATATTTAAATAAATAACTAACACACAGATTTACAAAAATAAATAAATTAATTCAATAAATAAATAAATAAATAATATTTTTTTTCTAGAGCACTTTTCATACACAAGAAAGCTCAAAGTGCGTTATAGTAAAAAAGAAAAAAATAAAGTGATAAAAGTGGAAAAATACTTTTTTTAGTTTTTAATAATTTCATTATAATATATTTAATTTAATATTTTATAATAGTAAACAATTACAATTATATACATTTAAAACATTATGTATGTTTTATGAATGTTTACGAATGTGTATTAATATAATAATGTTAATTACTAATGTAATATTTCTCATTTTGAGAAAGTTTAAGCTTTTTGTAAGACTACTTCACTTAGAACTGGATATTTATACTTGTATTATTTGTACTGTAGCTGTCAAACTTAATGCACTTACATTACACTTTCTAACTCCTCACATACAGGTTCACTCTGGCCATAGCTACAAACTTTTAATTTTATCAAGAAAACCATCTGGAAAAGATTAGTAATGAAACATGACTTTTTAAAAAACAGCTGTATTATTCTTCATTTTTCAGTTCGAGCATGTTGTAATAAAGACATACAGTAACTGGGATCCAAACTAAGTACATGCAAAACCAGGCTGCTAACACATTAACTTAATTTTATTACATAAAACCATCTGAATGTATTGGCAGATGAGTTAAATATGATGTTTTAAACATAACATGCCAAATAAGTATATATGTATAATATGCTTATGACCAGCAACCTTTAACGAGCCTTTAAAATGCTTTGAAATGCTGTGGTTTGTAACTATTATTTACCTATTATAAAAATAAAAGGTATTATTGAACCTATAATTGTACCTATTATAAAAATGAATTATTTTTATTAATTTTATTTATTTTAAGAATAGAATTTAGATGTTATTTGACATTTTGGTTTCAGATAGAAATGTTCTATGAGTTGGTGCTCTATAGTGAATTTAACACCAGAGCTGAACTACTGCGCTATTTTTTCGCTTAGTGTGACTAGCTGTGTTTCATAGATACATCATAGCTACTAGACTTCCAGTGAGGGGTCTTCAATCACAGATACTGACTCTACTAGACAGATCAGTTGACTATAGGCCATGGCCAGAGGAGATTTCCCTCAAACTGTGTATGTGTTTTAGAAGCTAATTAGGATAAGCATGTTTGAAGTGTTTGTTTTGAAGTCTGCACTGTTAATGCATTTTCTAGTGATTTTCACAAACTTGTGTGAAAATGTAGCACTTTTCTTATACAATCTGTGATATTTGAGACTCCAAATGTGTGAAATGATGAAAAAAATGCCTGTGAGTTTAAACAGACCCTACTTATAACAATGAGAAATATTCGACATTTAGACTCGATATCATTTGTGCAGTAACTCATTTGCGATTGTCTTGTATTTACATTTTCTCTGCAGAAAGACAAAAATAACATTTCTGACACTGAAATAAATGAAAAGTGGAAGTGCTCACTCAGAACTTTACAAACCCTTGACTTGAAAACAAAAAAAAGTCGTGTGATAATGGAACCGAAGCCTTGAAAACGAGCCCGTATGGGTGTGAAGGAAGCGAGTCAAAAATGCCAAGTCACAGCCAGTCCTGCTTGGTGTGCTGGAATCAGAGACTTACTGTATTCTCACTATTCTCCCACAGCTTTATGACTCAGTAATTTCATAGATTCACCGCGTGCACCGTGCTCTAGACCTGCTCCACTGATTACACCTTTTCTGGATCGATGCAATCTTGCAGGTCCTTATTTCTCTTCATTTGTCGGCTCCTCTCTGATGTTTTCATAGCCTTTTGCCGGTGCGAGGTGTATTTTTCCAATACAAGGAGGTGTCATGTTTATCAATGTCACCCCCACCAGCTCCCTTTAGCTAAAGATGGGAATAAAATGCTAATGTCAGGTCTGCTTATCAGCCAGAGCTGGACACGGAGCGGAATACTAATGGTGAGATGGTCTTAATGTGTGAGTGTGACCTCCCCCTTTTGTTAATGCACGCTGTTTTCATAAATACCACACTGATATCCCAGGCAGGGTAATTACTGCACTTCTGCACAACCAGCCTCTTTATTAGTTTCCTGACAATGGCCTGTCTCGTCAGCCGTGGGGGGAAAAAATTAATAAATAAATAACTTCTGCAGCTGTTTTCCAGTCCTGTCTGCTCATATAGCAGCGGCAATTATGAAGCTCTTAACCCTTTTAACCCCACACGTATTCGTTATTATGTCTGTATCTGAATTTTTATGTGTCCAAAAGTTTGCGGACGCCGCTTCTAATAAGTGCATTTGACTTGACACAGATGTACAAATGCACACACACAGCTTTTCTAGTCCCTGTAGAGATGCACCGCAAATAACATGGACTGGTTGGCATGAGGTGTGGGCTAGAGGGGTATAAAGACCCCCAGCATTGAGCTGTGTAGCAATTGTGTTCGATGCACTTCTGGGATGAGAATGTGGTGGTGATCCAACATCCTGAACATTTTTATGGTGGAATGCAATCAAATCCTCACAGCAGATCTTCCAGAATCTCACACAAAATCTTCCCTGGACAGTAGAAATGCCAACAAAAGCAGGATAAACTCTTTTTAATGCCCTGTTTTCGGAAGAAAAAATGAATAAGCAGCTGTCCTAATACTTTTGTCAAGAGACTTTTGATGTGTAAGTTCTCTAAGCTACAAATCTCAAGAAATTATGCTCATAATATGAAATTCTCCTTTGTCTGGCTTTAGACCACTGCTTAGTAATGTGTATGGCACATATAATCAAACGTTGAAACCCACTATAACACTGTTATGCTGAATAATATCCTGGATGCGAAGTTCTGCTGTGACTGAATCACAGCCGTGAAATTCACTACAGTGTCCAACTTGTTCTACGTTTGTGGGTTATTCACTATCCTCTATGAGCTGCTCAGTATCTGCTATGAAATATTCAGTATCCAGTATGAATTATTCAGTAGCTACTATAAATTGTTCAATATCTACTTTGAAATATTCACTGACTACGATGATTATTAAGTATCTACTGTAAATCACTCAGTATCCACTATGTATTATTCAGTATCCACTGTGTATTGTTCAGTACCTGCTATGAGTGTTTCAGTATCCACTATGAGTTACTGTGTATACATTTTGAATTATTTACTGTGAGTCATTCTAAACCTACTTTAAATTATGCATATACACTATTAATGTTTCGCCATCGACAATAAATTGCTCAATATCCACTATGAATTATTCAGTGACCGTAAATCATTCAATATCCTCCATGAATGGTACAGTATCCATTATGAATTATTCACTACCTAATAAAAATATTTAATATCTACTTTTATTTAGTTAGTTATTACTATGCAACTATAGTCATGAGACTAGAATAAATACTATTTAAAAAAATGTACTCATTAACTTATATGCATGTATATGTATGCATATGTATATGTATTTATATGTATGTATATGTATGTGTATGCATATGTGTATGTATATGTATGTATGTATATGTATATGTATGTATATGTATATGTATGTATATGTATACATATGTGTATGTATATGTATGTATATGTATATATATGCATATGTGTATGTATATGTATGTATATGTATGCATATGTGTATGTATATGTATGTATATGTAGACTATAGAGGCATCTGAATGGCAAATGTTCTCAGAACAGACTGTAGGCTGCCTGTAGGGATTTTACTCATTTATAACAGAAATTGGCCCGTGTTCTCATAGCTTGGCTCCTCTTTCTCTGAAATCTCAGACTTTTTTTATTCCCGAACAGTGATAATCAATAGGTTAGGATACTGTGTGCTAATTAGTGGCAGGGCAGGAGTGAATCATGCTTTTTACTGTGAAGAAAATAGATCTTCTCCTCGAGCCCCAGAAGTGTGCTAGATGAAGAGTTCGATGGCACAGATTTTATTCAGGAAGGAGAAGCTTGGAGAGATATAGCACAATAGCTTATTTTAGCAGGCAGTGTGGCCACACTATTAGATCTGAGACAGGCTGATAAGTCAGTCACATAACTCTGATATGTAACTGTCCATGTTTATGTAATTGAGGGTAATATATTTACTGTTTTAGATCATCTCAGTAGCTGTTATAGCACATACGGTTTTTCCTTTTTGCATATTTATGCTGATAATGAAGTTTTCTATGTGCTAATTAGTTAATTAGTTAATTAATTTACAATAAAGAAATGCAATTCAAGTACTGTTCATATTTCTGTGCTTATAGCCTATTCATAATCAATTACAATCTATTATTACCTACATTTTAATGGACATATGTATTAATTACTATACATTATGACTTTTATTTACTGTTACAACACTGCAAAAAAATCACAGGTTATGTAATTCCATAATTGCATAAGTTATCTCTAATAAAACAGAACTGCTGATAGATAAATAATTACCATATTGAACATATCTCATGCTGACAGGCTTAATGTTGATTCATACTATATATCAGTAAAGCCTGGCACACACTACATGATTTAATAGTAGTTTTAAAAGTAAAAACAACAAAGACAAACAAAAATAAGCAATTAATAAAATGCAACAAATTAAATCAATAGTAGTAAAATGATACACTAATAATAATTAAAATTATAATGTGAAAGATAAAGTGTAAATAGAAATATAAAAATAAACAAATAATAAAATAAATAAATAATAACGAAAACATGAGACACCTCACACATAATGATATTGTTCATGGATGTATCTGTCCTTGATCGTTGTTAGTCATAAAGGCACCCCACACTACACCATCTGCCCTATAACACCACACACTTATTTAACCTCTTTTACCTTCTCCTGTACACACTCACACCTTCCGCTCAGCTCAGCTCTCATTGGCTGATGCTCTTTCAGGCATGACGTCAATGTCAGAGAATCAGCTCCACCCACCACTACAGGACATTGAGTCTAAATACTGAATGTGTGAACGGGGTACAATGTGTCTCAAGGATGCTTCACGTATGTGTTTTAAGTTTTATTGTGGATAAATGGGCAAAATCCATACGTTTTCCAGTTTACCCAGTTTAGTATGAGCTAGCCTACAGTGACCATTGTGAAAGACGTAACTATGATCCCTGGTAGAGCGAACTCGCCTCACTTGAACTGCACTGAGGACGATTCACTGTGTAAAACTGAACATAACTAGCTAGCGGATGGAGTTTAGCCACCAGGGACTTCCAGAGCCGAGCTGAATGCCGGGTAATTAATTTAATGAAGGTTGCACAGTCCAGATAATCAGATCACGTTTTTTATTGAATACTGAGGCGCGAGCTTAACCACAGTACAGTTCCAGACTCACTTTTTTCGGCTAAGTTCTACCGAGGACGTGTGCCTGGATTCTTCTCGCGGTCTTGTTGGAAAACCGCGACACCAGTTCATTTATTAGGCTTTGTATCTTTGCCAGGCTTTCGCCTGCAGCCCAGCACACTGCGTGATGAATGCAGCAGGTGAAGCATTAGCATTAGTGCACGCTACATGCATTAACCCTTTAACCCCTTAAACTGCAGGGGTCTGTAAGTGGGTGCACACTTCAATTGCTTGGTGTTATAACGACATAACTTACATTCATTTGTTAGATTCAGAGTAGATGCTGAATAATAAAACTGAGGATTAATAACAAGCAGGCGGCGTTAAGGGTATCCGCTTGATTTCAACACGTTTCTGTGTCCGTGTATTGTGGAATACTCAGTATATCTCCACAGTAGTCTATGAAATAAAAATATGACAGATACATGTGCACAGTCATAACAGAATAGCATGACCACTTACCTAATGGCTAGAGTCGCTGTTCCCCTCTGGCATCGATGGCCCATGGGGCACCACTGTTATGCCATTGGGAGGCACTCAATGTACATTCTCAGTACACCTTCACTATGGCAGCTCTACAACATCCCACAAAGTTAGTGGTTTCTGAGATGCTTCAAACGGTACCCTATTATCAGTCACATCACGTCCTTTGTCCATAATTATGGTATTACAATCTGATACAATCTCCATATGTACTATCTCCATACATCATATATTTTACCGAACACCTGGTTGTCAGATTATTCTCTGAAAATAGGTGAGCATGTAGTAGAAGAGGTTAATAATTAGCAAGCTAGCAGCAGTGAGTGCCCTCTACTGGCCAAACAGAGATTTCTGTGTCTTCACAAACAGGGACAGCTGCAACTTTGGACAGAGCACTAAAAGTAGAACGTCTATGGTACCTAAAAAGGGTTCTTCAAGGGTTCCTTAGTAAAGAAAATGGTTCTATATAGAACCGTGAAAACTTAAAGAACCCTTTGCGTGGATAAAGGCATCTTTACACGGCGAAAAGGTTTTTCAGATTGATGAGGAAAGTGTTAAAGATGGTTCTATATAGAACCTTTTTGAAAATGGTTCTATGTACAGTAAACTCCAAAATGGTTCTGCTGTAGGAACCCTTTTTTGGTGCTGTACATAACCATTTTCAAAAGGCTTCTACATAGAACCATATACTGTACAGTACATTCCTCATCAATCTGAAGAACCTTTCATCATCATACGTTGAGTGTTCCTGGTTCTTTATAGAACCATTTTTTTACTAAAGAACCCTTGAAGAACCAACTTTTTGCATTGATGAAGTCATGTAGACCAGAACAAATTTGTGCCAGATAACCAGAAAACTCTGATTTTGTAAATAACACATTGCTTATAAGAGTTTTGTTTTGTATCATATTTGATACGTCCAGAACATACAGAACACAGCAGGTTGTTTAAACAAACAAAAACAGACAGAACACAAACAAAAATAAACCCGGCAGGAGAGACAACTCCAGAACCTTTCAAACTTTGAAATCTGCCTGTATCCTCTTGTGCTTGCGGTACACGGTGCGTCCACCAGGGGGCAAAATACATGTATCTAATTTTATACATTTTACTTAATTCACGTTTATTTATTATTCATTTTATATTATTTATAGTAATAGATTGCGATTGAATTATGAAAGTCTTAAACTCAACAATGTATCAAATGCGATACACTTACAATAGCGTTAATAAAACAAGTTTAAGGAAAGTCTAAAAGATGTTCCAGGAGTGTCCGAATGAGCAATAAGGAGGATTAGCATTAGCATTAGCACACACTCTCTGCATTAACCCTTTAACCCTTTAAACTCCACGTGTGACTGTAACATTAATGCACTGTTAGCACTAAAGCTCACGCGTGTGTGAATAAGTGCACTCGTGAATTGAAGTGCACTAATGCATTAAAGGGTTAAAGTGTGTGAAAGCAAAGTGACACTGATGAGACTGCAGCCTGCTGGAGATGTCAATGTTTCTTTCTTTCTTTAATTTTTTATTTATTTTCTTTTTTGTGTGTGCATACGTTATCGGGTCCCTCTCTCCCTGCACTGTTTTTGGCACCGGTCGATAAGGATCACTCTCTGCAGGTCACTCTCAGGGGAGCAGGTTAGAGATGGTTGATCTGGAAGTGAAGAGAGAGAGAAAGAAATAGAGAGTGAGAGAGAGAGAGAGAGAGAGAGAGAGAGAGAGAGATTTACTTTGCATACACTTTCATCTGAGCTGTAATATAAAAACCTGCATCAGCTGAATTAGAGTCTCACCCTGAGTGAGCCGTCACATGACCACAACCTTGCACTCCCCTGCAGATGTGGGTGTGAAAAGAAAGGAAGAAAAAGGCAGAAAAGAAGCAGAGCAGGTATTTTTGTCCTCCTTTTAAATGCAGGAGTAAACAAGTATGCTTAAAATAATACACACAAACATCCTGCTATACATATCAGATATATGCATATATACACGTGCACATCACTATTCGTGCACTTCTGCACGTGCTCAGCTCACATACACAGTTATACAGTGCCCTCCTTAATTATTGGTACCTTAGTTAAAATGTGTTAAAAGCCTGAAAATAAATACATTATTTATTGCAGAAGAATAATCTCACTCTGAAAAGTTTAGTAAAAAGCAACCTTAAACTCAAGTGAAAAAAAACAAAGAAAGAAAAACTCCTGACTAAGAAATAATTATTTCCCATAAAATTACCTGTTCCACAATTATTGGCACCCTTAACAATTTATTGGAAATAAATGCATTTGAACCATTTTTGTCATTTCTACTGTAGTTTATAAAGTGGATCAAAGTGTAGTTTATAAAGTGGATCAAAGTATCTAGGAACCTTTAATTAGTAATTAATAATTTTCTGTTTCCCTGGGGTATAAATATGGCATCACACAAATGCCTATTTATTTTACTCACTCTTAAACATGGGAAATACAAGAGAAGACACTATTCAAGTAAGGCAGATGTGTGTTGACCTTCATAAATCAGGCAATGGCTACAAGAAAAAAGCCACTCATCTGCAGATGCCCTTATCTGCAGTCAGAGCAATCATCAAAACATTCAAAACAAAAAGATTTATTTCTTAATGTGTGATTTTTTTCCCCACCAAATAAAGGCACTTGAATTAAAGCTTAGATTGTTCTCTTTTTTTTGCATTGTTGTCCTTTTTCTTAAAAAAAAGAATTTATTAGAAGCCAAAGAACACTTCTTAACCAGGGGTGCCAATAATTATGGAGGGTGCTGTATTTAAAAATAAAAAAGGGTACTAAAATTATGTGACATTAAATGTCGTATATATTTTTTTCTAATGTATTCAAACCAGAAAATAAATTTTAATCAGTGCACTAAAATGTGCAGAAAATATCTTTATATTTTTGTCCACTGTAGGTGGTAAACTTAAAGCAATTATTAATTATTTTTATTATTTATTTATTTATTTACTTAATTATTTTCACTTATGTACAAGTATTTGTTTTCTGGAAACAAATGTAAAATATACTTTTAAAAATCATGTCAGAATATTGTTTTTGTTTTGATTCTGGATGTATTAAATATGATACAAAAACAAAACAAGTATGTAACATTTAATTTAATTTCTGTTTAGAAAGTCAAATAAACACCACACTTTCAGTGTTTTCTGGTTATCTGGCACAAATTTGGTCTATATTACCAAATGGTAACCAGTAGTTCCATTTTCGGTGATATGTACTTGGCTGGAGCTGCCCATGTTTGTAAAGACACATGAAAAATGGCCTGTAGAAGGCTTCTTAACCTCTTCTACTACATGCTCGCCTACTTTCAGAGAATACTCAAATCTGACTACCAGATGAAAGATATCAGATATATCGACATACAGCACATACAAAAATTAATTTTAGGCTCATATAACAACTTTACCATAATTTACATAGATACAATGGTCCAAACACTTTATGACCAGAACATTATGACCACCACTGGTTTTCCAGGGTTTACTCTGAATACATAAGTGAGCACCAGTCACTTGTAGCAGAGTGTAAAACCACCATCACCGATGAAGTAAGTGATGTGAGTGATGTCCAAAAAGGCTGATATTAGGGTACAGGGTAAAGCATGGTGGTGGTAGAGCCATCAACCCCATACCACAATGACTGTCTAGTGTCATCCAAGCCCAGTGTGGTTATTCAGACTATTAGGTAGGTGGTAATAATGTTCTGATATAATACACACATACATATGATAACTTTGGCTCTGTTCTCCTGTTTTCTCGGTTCATCACACCGGAAAGTTAACTCGCCTTTTATCTCAGCCGAGAGGGTCCCGCAGCATCGGCGCTCAGATGCGGACCCGCAGAGTGTGTTCGGGGGCAGGAACCAACTCCTTATTAGTCAGGACAACTGGGTTGGATGTGCCAGTTAGGGAGCATAATTACTACTAATGACCATTAGGAGTTCGGTTTTCAGCCTCTAGGGATTGGTGAAAAGGGCTTTCGTCTTATCAGTTGATTAGCGCAAATCGAGGAGGCCGGATCCTGCATGTTAAGTAAACGTAGCTGAGATGCGCTGCATTATCTGGGGAAGCCTAATGGAGCGGCGCGGAGTTCATCTTAAAGGAATAGTTTGGCAGAGAATCAAAAGTCATGCGCGGACTGAGCTGGTTAGGAATGCTAGGCTAGAGGACTGTCTGAGTTCACTCAACTCCCAACACTGAGGGGCGTGGCTTTATGCTAATGTGTGGATAACACATGTCCATAATGTCTTTACTGCGTCAGCTCTTAAAAATTAATTATTCAAGGGTTCTTTGGTAAAGAAAATGGTTCTATATACAACCACAAACACTCAAAGAATGATGTAGATGGTTCTATCCAGAAGCTTTTTGAAAAAGGTTCTACGTATATATCCACTGCTACATAGAACCCTGTTTTGATGCTATATTGAACCAACATATTCTACACAGAACCACCTACAAGACATTCAACATCAGTATGCAATGGGTTCTTTGAGTTTTCATGGTTTTCTACACTCTTAAAAAAGAGTTCTTCAAGGGTTCTTTCATAAATAAAATGGTTCTTTCCATGGAAAGGGTTCTTCAGATTGAAGATTAATGTACCATAGATGGTTCTATTCAGAACCTTTCTGATAATGGTTCTATATAGCCCCAAAAAGGGTTCTGCTATAGTTACCATTTCAAGCTTGTAATACTAGAGGATCCCTTTTAGGTGCTATATAGAACCATTTTCAAAAAGGTTCTGTATAGAACCATCTACAACACATTAATCACCAATCTGAATAACTATTTCACCATGCAAAGACGCCTCTGGGTTCTTCAGAGTGTTCATGGTTCTATATATAACTATTTCTTTACTAAAGAACCTTTGAAGAACCATCTGTGAGCATAGTGCATCCATAAAGAAGCATAAATAAATGTCCAACACAGAACTTGTTTCTTGCTTTCTCTGCTTTATCTTCTCTCTACTTTTATTCCCACTTCCACCTGTTTAACCTTCTACTTTTCCTCTTCCTGCTCTTCCTTCCTATGTTTGGCATTCTGTTTTTTCCTTTTCTTGCTTCCCATTTTTTGTTTTGTATTCTGATTCAAATTTTCTTTCCTTTGTTCACACTCTTTGCATTTTCTTTTCCTTCCACCTTTCTTTCTGTTACCTTTTGCCTTTTTCTGGTTTCACCTCGTTGGTAATGCTTCCTTTGGTATTCTTTTGCTTTTCCTAATCTTCCTTAAATATTCCACTTGCTTCTCCTTGTAGCTTTTTTTTTGTATCTTCCTTTTTTGATATTTCATTTTTGTTCCCCTTTCCTCCACTTTTCCTTCAGTGTTCCACTTCTGTTTCCTGTTTTCTCGTACTTTTCCTTTTTTTTTTTGGCTTCCTTTTTTTGTATTATTGCTTTTCATTTTCCTCCACTTTTTATTCACTGTTCTACATCTTTTTCTTTCACTTTTCCTTTTACTCCTATACCATTATACTTACTTCTCTTCTTAATTTTCCTACATCTTTTCATTTGCTTATCCACTTTCCTCTCTCCTTCATTTCCTGTGCTATTCCGCCTGCTTTCCCTTTTCCTTCTTTTTTTTCTCCTTTTCTTTTGATATTTTACCTGCTTTTCCTTCTTCATCTTTATTTGGTATCTCCCCTGCTTTTCCTTTCCCTTATACTTAGACATTTCACCTGCTTTTCCTTCTTCTTCCTTTGCTATTCCAATCCCTTTTTCCAAAGTTACCTTTGATATCCCACCTGCTTTTCCTTCTGCTTCTTTTCCCACTTCTCCTTGGGCATTGCACCTGTCTTTCCTCCTACTAGCTTTGATATTTCACCAGCGTCTCCTCCCACTTTTCCTGGATCTGCATTTTCTTTCCTTTGCTGCGAACAAGCCTGGAATGCAGATCGTCGGCTAAAGATCTGGCTTTTGGAAAGCAAATTACCGAGCGAGTAATTAGTTATCGACGGGGTAATATCAAGTGAAATGATTTTATGAGATGCAAACAGGGCCACGGTCGAGGACTTCCGACTAATCTATAATTGGACACGAGCTGGAGGGGGAAAGCACATGTCATACACACACCTGGACACGACACACTCCCATATGTTTACACTGTTAAACAACAAGCGAACATGCTCGGCTGCCGCTGTGTGTACTGAGTAAACTCCGTTTCAGATTTATCACAGAAATACGACGACTGTAGAATTAATTACGGATGGAATGAGTTATGTTTTTTTCATTAATACGGCTCCGGTTATTTATCAAAGTCCGAACAACACCTGGTGCTAAATGTACTTATTATACTTCGAACATCAGTTTCCCTGAGGAATCATCCATCAGCGCAAACATGATCCTCTTTATACTTTGCGAAGCTTTGAGAATCCTAACAGAGGGATGTTTTCTGCCGCTTCTTTTGAACCGACATGCGCTTGAAGTGGAAAAGTCATATTTTTAAAAAATTGGCTTATAAATCTTAGCGGCAGTCTTATCCCATAATTACTCACCGCTGATACAAATTGTAGCATTGGAGCTGAAATTTTGTACATGATATACTGTAGCCATTACAGACCCTGCATGAATAATGAAAAAGGGAATATATAGGAAATGTGTAACAGAGCTGAATGAGAGACAGCGAGCAATTTATTACACCACAGCTTTGGATTTGTACATTAACTATACGCTGCGCAAACTGTGCCTGCTCTTTGTATTCAAAACATACAGCGAATTACAGTACGAGCCTGTAGAAGAAAAGCCCGGGGACACAATTTGTGGCTGCCGCTTGGCACTATGAATAGAACCGCATTGGAAATGTTAGGATGTGCATGGCTTCTTCTTCCTGGGTGTTGACAGAAGAGGCCACAGCTCTAATAATTACACACATTATAAGTTCTAGACATCAGAGCATTGAAAACAAAGTCACGTTGATCATCGCTGTAGACTTCTGTCCAGAGATGTGTCTCTAAACGCTATGCTAATGTTCGTTTGATGTTGATAGACCAAATAAAAGCAGAGATATAATCATTTAAAATTATAGTTACAGGACTGTAAACGTAGCAAGGAGGCCACACAATGCAGCAGGAGCCAACACTGCCCCCAGTGGACAAAAACAAACCTCACAGCTCTTTTTTGTTGTATATTGGCTTCATTTTTACCTTCATATGTTCACATTTACAGCTTAATTCAGCATCTTTACAGCCATTTTCAAACATTTATGTGTGTTTAGGTCCAGGATGTTGATACAGTGTGTTTTCACATGATGTACGTATGTGTTCTGGACAAAAAGGGGTTTAAGTTCATATCTGCTATTTAAATCTATAAATGCATGTCTGTAACTATACTCGCTATTAATACTAGCTTTATGTAACTATATACAGTGGTAACCTTACTTACGAGTTTAATCTGTGCAGGAGCCGAGCTCGTTAGCTGGTTTGCTCGTTAGCTGGATGCATTTTCCCCATAAGAATACATGTAAAACTGATTAATCCGTGTCAGCCGGCCAATATACAGTATACTTTAATATGCTAAATAATGTGTTTATATGGGTTTTTAAAACATAAACGAGACGATGACGGTGCTCGTGTAGGCTGGTGGCTAAGGAGGACAGGAGGACGGGCGTACGTGTATGGCATGGTTACACTTATCATATGAAAAGTAAAAGTAAAATGTATCTAACTTTCTTGTTCACTACCTTTTGCTGTCTTTGTGTCACTTTCACTAGCACTTTCACTTTCACTGGACAGCGGTCAAAGGTAATGACTGACCTCTTCTTCTACGCTAGCATCTAGGAGATGCTACGACCGCAGCGCCCCTAGTGGTTGGCATACTTGAACTAATTTACGCTACTTGTGACTTAGAATTTTATTCGTTACCTGGAACAAAAATATTCTGAGATCTCGACTCGTTACCTGGAATACTCGTTAGTAGGGATGCTCGTAAGTAGGGTTACCACTGTATTCACTCTATGTAAGATTGTCTACATAAATTGAGAAGCAATGCTGTAGACACACAGTTAGCAACATGCTAATTGATTTTCATTACTTGTTAGCTAAATTAGCGTTGTAGTTTCAGGCTAAATGTCTTTGCTGTTCAACTACTAAATGTGTTTATTACCCAGAATAAGCCGTATTTCCCTCAGCCGTATCTGTACTCTGCTGTGCCAAAGTGATTTCTTCCCTGAAATATTGATTTATGATGAATAATTGAAGAAAAACCTGCAGAGTTTAAGGGGTTAAAGGCATAAAGAGCTTCTCTACATCCGTGAGCCGGTAATGGCCAAGGTCAGCGGACCGTCCGTGCACTTGAAGGCGGTGGTAACCCTTCGCTTTTTAAAAGGACGGAGTCAATAACTAATTAATATCATTCGGCTGTGCTCTTCTTGCAGCGGCCCCCTCGCCATTACGACCCTTATTATCTCATACATAATCCTCCATCACACTCTGAGTTTTCATCGCTGGCTACAGCTTTAATTGGGAAGCGTTTCCTCCGAGTGTTCACCAGCGACGAGTGTGGCTTTAATCCAGGCCTGCTACTCGGCAGAGGAGGGAGGAGGCGCAGACCAGAAAACAACACCAAATAAAAGTCATGTGGCAGCATTTCTGCGGCCGACAATCGAATCGCTCAAACGCAGTTTCATTTTTCTTCATCATCTCGCAGCCACAAGGCCTCTGAAAAGGAGTGAGGCCTCGAAAGAAGGGCCGCGGAACGCAATTACAGCCGCCGCGGTCTTGTAAAGAAAGTGTAAACGGATAGCCGGCTGCATTGCTGCCCTCCGCTTACTCCCAAAAGGCTGGAACAAAGTAGAATAGATGTAACGTTACACTCCTAAAGCCAGAGATTTTTACTTCAACCCCACCCTCATTCGCTCCCCAACAAAATTGAAAAGTGTGGCCCAATGTGCGCCCGGGAAGATGCTCTAAGAAGATTTGCAGCAAAGCTTTGGCTTTTAAATGAAAGTGATTTGTAAACAGATCGTAATGTAAAGGCATTAACAGAAAGTGTTGATCTAAAGCTGACGGCTCTGGCCATCCCGTGGCCTCCTCTTTGGCCCGGCTCTTGTAAGCTGGCACTTAAATGCCAAAACAAAACAAGCCTCGAGTCTTGAAATCTGCACAAACACAAATTGGTAGCAAACTTTGATCTGCTGGAGAGTTTCTTGTAAATTGGCAAATCTGAGATTCTCCAGGCGAGATTTTTTTGTAGATTTCTTTGTATTATTATTATTTGATCTGTTCTGCTCTTCAGGGTTTGTCGCCATTTTTCGTTTTATGATCCAAACTGTCTGATGGCTGCACTGATCACTTTCTTCTTTTTCTTTTGGCAGTGAATGTTAATATATTGCTGATCATTTGCATTATTATCAGGCAAGAAACTTTCAGAAGGCAGTTAATGCAGTGAGCAGAAAAAAAAACAAGTTATTTTGATAATGAGTCGGGTTTTACAGGTAAATACACCAACTATTGTTAGAGTAAACATGAATAAACATAAATACTCTATATATCACGAGAATTTATTAAAATAAATACAGTAAAATTTTAGTTATCAGAATAAATATACATAAAACATCCATACATATAAAAATAACAAATATCCTGCAAGTTTTTGTCGACGTGCCCACGTTACTCGCTGCTAATTTTAAAGCATCCACCCATGCATTAGCCGTTCATTCTGGCTTTGTTTCTCATTGATAACTTTCAAAACAAACTAAAACACATCACTCTAAAGAGATGCTGTGCAGCACTTCTGACTGAAAACAGGTGTGAAAACAAATAGCATCCAACAACCCCGAGAACAGGAGTACAAAACAAAGGCTGCGGCTGGACCACATCAGCACTCTCTAAAACAGAGCGTAAACCTGTAAGAGTGATGTTAAATGTTCATTTACCCATTTAATTAGTATTTTGTGTTTATTTATCATTGTGTTCTGTATGTAACACTATATTTATTCGGTATAAAATGTGTTTTTGTTAATTTTTTGGAGTGTCTGGAACAGATTAATTGGATTTACATTATTTATTATGGGACATATTGCTTCAGTTATCATTCGTTTTGGTTATTATCAAACACTTTAGAACAGATTAATGACAAAAAATTAGGTTCCCCAGTACAGTAAAAAATCAATATATCACTACAATAAATGCAAATAAGTATAAATATGTAATAAAAACAGTAAAAACTCAAATAATACAAAATAAACATAAAACAGTAACATTCATTTCTTGTGTAAACAGAAGCTGAACTAGTTTGAAGAACAATAGGGTTCCATATATGAATTGTTTGCTATAAAAAAAATTATATTAGTGCACATTTATGAATGACTAATTTGCATATTATATTCTTAAACAAACAGTAGCACATTTTTGAGGTATCAAATAATAGACACTATTTTATACCATATAAACCAAAATACTGGGACACCTACACTTTTATACTTTATTCTGTTTCTAAGACATCTGCTGTATCTACATTGGTGTGAGAGTTTGATTGTATTCAGCCATAAAAGTGTTCAAAAGTGTTCTGACATGGTGCCAATAGGTTCATGTTTAGTCCTATTGGCAGTACTTCTCTACAGGGACATCAAGCTGAATGCATTCATTAGAAGGGGTGTCCACAAACTATTGGACATGTAGTGTGTGTGTAGACTTCAGGGGAGAAAAGAATCAAGTGTAGAATGAAAAAAGTTGCAGCCGTGGGCTCGGTGAACTTTGCTGAAATGCTGAGAGACTGTTGCGTTCCTGGGCTGAGTTATTGCGTGGAAATGAGGGCGCCCTGCCTCCTGCCCAGCCGAGGAGCAAACCCAACACAGTCAGGCTCTACATCTGAGTCCTGTCAGAGTACATCATGAAAGCAAGTGAGCTGCTCAGTACAAACCTCATCTACCTCTGCGAGAGAGAGAGAGAGAGAGAGAGAGAGAGAAAGAGAGAGAGAGAAAGAGAGAGAGAGAAAGAGAGGTACGAGGCCTGAATCACGGAGAGGGACGCAAAAAAGAGAGTAAAACTGG